>JANKYE010000223.1:25538690-25551734 GCA_032467995.1 Erythroxylum dillonii
ATTAATCCACTTATGAGAGTTGAAACTTTTAATTGCTTCATAAAAGGTGAGTGGATAATCTCCCACTAAGTCAACATTTTTCTCATGTTCTTAAAGAAATACAACATAATTATATGAAATTGCACTTCTTACTTCCATCATGGATTTTTCGTAAAAGCACTGGTTCTACTTGAATTTAAATTTGTTGAGTTTCATCCTTATGCTACTCGTGAATAGTGGATTGACAAACAATCAAATGATTTTGATAGATAGGATGCTCAACATTATCATGTATTTATATTGGATGTTGTTGAATCATGCTATGAATTAAAACTTGATCATGATCAACAATAACTACAGAAGAGGTTCATTGACTGACTTCTCTTCAAATACAAACTCATTACTTTGTCTTCCTCCCAAAATGAACATCCTAAAAAAACTGGGCATTTTTCATCTTAAAGAATGTTTTTATTTTAGGATCATAGAATTTAAATCCCCGTGGTCTTTTAGAGTATCCTACAAATTAACTACTAGCAACTCTTGCATCCAGTCTTTTTTCATTTAGTTTATATGTCCTTGCCTCAATTAGACATCTCCAAATGTGTAAATACTTTAAGATAGATATCTTACCCGTCCATAACTCGTAAAGGATTTTGTTTGAAGATTTTATAGGAGTTCTATTCAGTATGTACATTGCAGTCTTTAACGTGTTCCCTTATAGTGAGTAAGGTAAAATTAAGGGTTCTATTTCGTCTATCTACTACACCATTCATATTTGGAGAACCTGATATGGTGTATTAGGGAACAATCCCACACTCACTTAAAAATAAAGCAAATGGACCGAGACATTGTTCACCTAATCTGTCGTACCTTTTGTAATGTTCACCACTACAATAAGCTCTTATGCCCTTAATAGTTTCACTAAGTTGGTTTTCAACTTTATTCTTAAACAACTTAAAAGTGTCTAGCGTTAGCAACTTCTCATTAATTAAATATAGGCATCCATATCGAGAGTATCGTCTATAAACGTGATAAAATATTGTTCACCATTTCATAAAATTGTAGGAAATGACTCATAAATATCTATATGTATCAACGTTAAGATATCCTTAACTCTCTCAAACCCTATTTTTGTTCTTGTTTGAAGTTTTGCCCTTGATGCACTAAAAAAAAACAACATAATTTGATTTATCAAGTGTTTCAAGATTTCCTTTTGACATCAAAAACAACATAATTTGATTTATCAAGTGTTTCAAGATTTCCTTTTGACACAAACCTATCAATTCTCCTTTTAAAGACATGTCTCAAACGTTTATGCTATAATGATAAGAATTCTTATTCAATAATTTGCATTTAGAACCTTTGGTTTCAACATTATGGGACCCACTATATGAAATTATTGTATCAAGTAAATAAAGGTTATCATGATCAGATAAATTACTGGTTCCAATAAGCATAAACTTAAAATAAGCATCACATATTTTGTTTCTAAACGAATAAACATCAATTTTGTCCAATACATAAATTGAAACCAAATTCTACTTAGAAGATGGTACAATAAATATGTTCTTTAAGTCTAAATAGAAACTAGTACGTAATAACAACCAAAAAGTTTATATGCCTAAAACATTATTGGTTTTCCAGCTTTCATTTATATGTATTTCTTATCATCACTAAGAATTCGATAATTTAGGCAAACCTGCATAAATATGCTTATGTGGTTTGTTGCACTATAATCTAACCACCAAGTATATCTTAATACTGAAACCAATTTAACTTCAGTACAAACAAGGAGTAAAAGACATATCTTTTTTACTCGCCAAGTGTGATATTTGGTACAACCCTTCTTTATATGAGAACAATCTTTACAAAAGAAGCATTTCTTTTCTTTATGTCTCTCGTATGTATATATCCTTATGTTTCTTTTGCGATGTCGATGCCACAATCTCTTAACCTTTCCTCTTCTTACTATATTATGAAAAGGTTGATCACAAATGAGCACTTTCAACCTTGTGTTGTCCTATCCTATCTTCCTCTTGCATCAAGTGAGAGATAAGCTCATTCAATGTCCAATTTCCTTTTGATAATTATAAATCACATCAAATTGACTGAATTTTAGAGGAAGAGATATCAACATTAACTGAACGAGTAAGTCTTTCAACAACTCTATATCGTTAATGTTTTTAACCCACAAGACGAGACATTTCAAGTATGGACTCCCTTATGCTCCTATTACCTTTACACCTCATGGATACAAGTTTCCTTAAAATTGCACATGTCTCCACCTAATCTGTTTTGGCTAAACGCTTCTGAAGGGTGTCAAGGAATTTCTTGGCAACTGCTTTCTCAAACATGATATCCAAAAACATCTTTAGAATATTGTTCTTTATGATTATAAGATTCACGCGATTAGAGTGATCCCACCTCTCAGAAGCCCTTCGATCCTCAAGAGAGGTTTGATCTATAGGAGATGTCAGATGTGACTCTCACAATGTCAAGTTCAAATCCATACATCCCAATACCATACTCACCTCATTTTTTAAAGTCATAAAGTTGCTATCACTAAGCATCAAAATGTTATTAATGTTGATAATAATAAAATAAGCATCAACAATATTAGTTGCATAAAGCAACACAATCAGCTCACATGTAACCGTAACCAAGTGTCAGCGTATTCAGTTCTTGATTAAGTTAATTAGTTTGTTAGTCAACGATAGTTAGTCAATAAGCAATTAGCAGTTACTAGTTTTCTGTTACACGTTAGCAGAGTTAGTTTTTCCTTTTTTCTTCAGCTGTCAATTTGTATATAAACACCTTGACTATTCAATGAAAGTAAGTAGAAAATTCCCAAAATTCCTTTTCCACAAAAATGCTGTCAGATGCTCCACATTTCCACATGCCTCCATAAGGGTCCTATGATAATCCAGTCTGGCATGGTGGAACAATTTTGTTTTGCTTCGCAGTTAACTCCAATGGTGCTTAATGAAGGATGACAGTACATTCCTCCTCTGTACATATGGCTGTTGAAAATCCGAAAGGATATAGTTTCGCAAAAATTCTAGTTCTATCGTAGTTGTTTTGAACTGTATCTATGGTTGCTTGATGTAAAGCAACTGTATCAGCAATTTATAAATTTTCTAGTACAAACGAAAACAGAAAAATTAAATGCGAAATAAACAAATCAACACCTGAAATTTGGTAATGTAATTTGACACACCTTATCTACGTCTACGGGGCCCTCACTTAGCTTAATCTTTTTAACCAAAGAATAACAATAGTTTTACTCAAGACATTACAGAGTCAACTCACCCTATCCTTGACACTATTCCTCGTCTTCACAACCTATGAAAGTAATTCACACTCAATAACACGATCACCTCGTGCTAACCTCAACAGAGAATTTTCTCAATAATGATCGAAAATAAAGATGATAATAAAACAACTCAAGTAATTGAAATAATAAAGAACACAAACAGAGACACTTAAGAAATAAAATAGCTTTCTTAGCAATATAGCCTCGTTAACGAAAGATCTTTTGTGAAGCTTCAATATCATCATTGGAGCATTCCATGTACAGTAGTTACAAAACGTCTCAAATCAACGAACATTTTATCACCGAAACGTTATACACGAAGAGCTGCAAAAACACTAAGGCTGTTGGAAGTTTTTCACCCAAAAACCACTATCATCAATAGTCCAAAAATCCCCTCATGATGGACAGAAAACATAACACCCCAATTTGAAAAAATCACTGAAAATCAGCTTGCAAAGATCACTCAAACTCTCCTAGAAATCCAGCTACCAAATTACACACACTCAACCACCAAGACAACCCTCAATTGTCGTTAGAAAATTGAAAAATACTCAGTTGCAGAAAATCACACACTTGACATACAAACACAACTACAAAGATCACAAAAGCTTATGGAGTTTTCGCATATCACAGATCACAAACAACAACCACAAAATCAACACTCTATCAACAATGAACAACCCAACAAAATCATGCAAATATCATAGAAAAACCAGCTATCAAAATCCACACACTAAACACCAAAGAATCTCTTAATGGTCGTTCAGAAAGTACCAGAGAACACATCACAAAGTCACATGCAATCAACAAATTTTCTGCCCCCAAAATCATGTTATCCTTGACAGAAAATTTAGCAACATATAAGGATAATATCTCTACAAAATCAGCTACAAAATATCATTCAAGATAGCACAAAAATCCTAGCTGCCAAGTCACCATATGTCTATCGTTCCTCCACATAAAAAGACACTAATTAAGCCCACACCTCACGTGAAACACAACCAAAACTAGCTACAAATATTCAAAACAAATCTCTAAAGATATTGTTACCTTAAATAACCATTATCCTTAAAATAGGCTATACATTAAATCTCATCTTGATTAGAATTTTAAACCTAATCAACCTTATCTTGAAAGAATCCCATATAAGTCCAACTAAGTCCAATTTCAAATAATGTCCAAAATTATATAATAAGAGATTATAACATATATCTTAACAATCTCTCCCTTTTTGACATTATTTGTCATATATCGAAACTCTCCCTTAAGAAGGCAATTAGATACATAACATCAAATCAACATAATATATAGGAACCCCCTTAATCAAACATCGAGTTTCAAATGACATCAAATTTGTCAAGCTCAAGAAATATTCAAAAAAATAATAATCTCAGATAAACAATTATTCAATCATCCAAATTTCTCTCATTGAGATCAAAAGATGTCAAAAAGCAAGACTAATAGTCGCACATATATCTTGAAATCTCCACCTAAATGAAACAGTTACCAAAAACTCTATGATATCTACCATTTTGGACAAAGCAATGCTAAAATGAAGAATGCCTTCAACCCGATTGATCTTTATGAATAAAGAAGCATAAAAATCAGAAATAAGTGCAGCGGAAGAATCATAAACATGTTAAGATGACAATTTACCATAAGTCAAAATACTAGCTGACATATCATTACTCACATCAAAGTCACCCGTATATGACTAATTGAATTTATAAACCCCAAACATATATTCAACAAATTATAATCAAACTTAATCAATCTCCTCCTCAAATAAATCATATGAACGCAAATTTCTCAAATTCATACAAGCCACAATATAGAGAGAAATCAAGATAAACTTGAGAAACCGAAATCGTAGAAAATCTGAACCTTATTACAAGTCTCCAATCAAGCATCAACATATTCTTGACATACTCAGTAAATCAAAATCCAAAAGTAGAATTCTCAAATCATCAAGCAGAACCTCATTCTCACATCAAATATACTATTCACCAAGTAAGAAAAAGCTAGTCAAACACCAGCCTTAGAAAACCCATAAATTAAAAACTCAAAAAGTCTAGACGATAACTCCTTCAAATTTTTTTTTGTTTTTTTAATAAACAACATTAATAAACTTTAAAATATAAAGCATGCAGTCCTAGTGCCCTTTGAAGAAATTCAAACCTAGGCTTATTCCTCATTACATTAACTTTGTCATCAGTTGTCTAGTTTGTTTCTCCCTCAGAAGCAACTAATAAATCTTTTGTCTTATAAGTTTCTTTAACAGCTGCAACTAACTGTGAAATTGGACAATTTTTTCCCCCTTCATTATGTCTTTGTGCTTGTAATTGACCCTTTCTAACCCAAAAATATTTTTGTAACGTGGGCTATTGCTGGAAATTTAATGGAGACTATATAGTTTTTTAGTTTTGACCCTTTTGAAATATCATTTGTAACAACTTGTAACAATTTAGCCTTATGCGTTCGATTACCCCATAAAAGTGACAAATAGGTATAAATTTTCGTTTCTTTCTCGAAGTTGTTCTTTAGATAGATTTGGTTGCACAATTTTTTTCATCATTTGAGTTAGAACATTCACCTTCATAACCAATACCTTGAAAGTCTTCTTTAATCTTACCAATTTTTGGCAATTTTTCTAGCTTTGTAGTAATTCCATTTAACATTCTTATTCCCTTTTCTGTACTGAACAACTTCGACTTTGTTTCATTTAGCTCATCTATTATAGATAACAACTACTTGATCTTGAATGATGTTCTTCATGGTAGCATTTTTCCTAAAATTTTGGTCTGATTTATCCACGATTTTATCGTCAATTTCTTCCTTCTTAGTTATTGTTAAGCAAGCAACTAAACTTTTACTATATAAAGCTACCAACGCAGAATTATTCACAAATTCCTCTTCACTACCATACACTGCTTTGGATTCTTTCTCACTCCAAGTGCTTGAATAAAACTTTCCTTTTCTGTTCTTCAAAGTTTTAGCACATTTCGTTTGTGCATGTCTTAAGCCTTGACATTCATGACATTGAATTTTCTTCACTTTTCTTTCACCATTTTGAGTTTTAGCTTATTGTTTGAAGTTATTATTTGATGAGCTCTCACTATTTTGCCTAAAGTTGGATCTATCCTTCTTCACTTTTTTAACCACTTGATGAAATTTCCTGTCAATTACTCCATATCCTCATTCTCATCGGATTCATCTTCTAAGTCATTTACGACTTTACCAATCTCGGCTTGCAACGCCAATCCTTTGTTCTTCTTTCGTTTATCCCTCAACAAATTTATTTCAAAGTTGCTAAGAATCCCAATTACCTTATCCAAATTCAATTCATTGATATTATGGGCTTCTTCGATGGTTGCAATTTTTGGTATAAATCTCAAAAGCAGTGATCTCAATGTCTTCTTAACAAGTTTCAAATTCGAATACTTCTTCTCAAGTTGATGTGCTTAGTTTGTTATATCACCCAGTCTTTTATGGAAGTTTCCATTAGTTTCACTTTTATCCATCTTAATCTCTTCGAATCTAATAGCCAACATCTGAAGTTTCAAAGCTATCACAGATTTTGATCCCTCATGTATAGTTTGCAAAGTGTCCACGTTTCTTTCATCGATTCATAGGCTGATATCATAGCAAAGTGACCACATGAGCTGCACTGAAGATGGCGTGTAAGGCTTGAGAATTTCTAAGCGCTCTCTTTTCTTCAGCCCTTCTCCACTCATATGCATCTTTAAGCATTGCTTCTTTCTTTTCATCAGTCATCACTGGATGTGTTTAGTCATTTAAAACTGAGTTCCATGCTTTTGTTTCTTGTTCCTGAATGAATACTCTCATTCGTGATTTCCACGTAGGATAATTTGAACCATTTAACAATGATGGCTTGATGATTGATGCCCTTTCTTTTATAGCCATAATTGTAAAACACGGATTTGCACTAACTTCCAAGTTCTGATTTGGTGATTCCGAAAGGATACTTTGAACTGTATTTGTGGTTGCTTGATGTAAAGCAACTATATCATTAATTTATAAATTTTCTAGCATCGAAACAGAAAAATTAAATGTGAAATAAATAAATCAATACTCGAAATTTGGTAACGTAGTTTGACACATCTTGTCTATATCTGCGAGTCCCTGACCCAGCTTAATCTTTTTCACCAAAGAACAACAATAGTTTTATTCAAGACATTACAGAGCCGACTCACCCTACCCTTGATACTATCCCTCGTCCTTACATCTCGTGAAAGTAATTCACTCCCAATAATACGACCACCTCATGCTAACCTCAATAGAGGATTTTCTTAACAATGTTTGATAATAAAGATGAAAATAAAACAACTCAAGTGATTGAAATAATAAAGAACACAAACAAAGATACTTAAGAAATAAAACAACTTTCCTAGCAATATAGCCTCGTCAACGAAAGAATAGGAAGTTGTCTATCGAAAGATTTGTTGTGAAGCTTCAATATCATCACTAAAGCATCTCACTCATAGTAGTCACAAAATGTCTCAAATTAACAAATGTTTTATCATCGAAATGTCGTACACGAAGAGCTGTAAAATCACCAAGGCTGTTAGAAGTTTTTCACCTAAAAACCACTATCGTCAACGACCTAAAAATTTCCTCACAATGGATAGAAAACACAACACCCTAATTTGGAAAAATAAACTTACAAAGATCACTCAAACTCTCCCAGAAATCCAGCTACCAAATCACACACACTCAACAACCAAGATAACCCTCAATTGTCGTTAGAAAATTGAAGAATACCCAGCCACACACTTGACAAAGAAATGCAACTGCAAAGATCATGAAAGCTTTTGGAGTTTTCCCATATCATATATCACAAACAGCCGCCATAAAATCAACACTCCATCGACAATGAACAGTCCAATAAAATCATGCAAACACCATAGAAAAACTAGTTGCCAAAATCTACACACTAGACACTAAAGAAGCTCTCAATGGTCATTCAAAAGCAACAGAGAACATAGCACAAAGTCACACGCAATCAACAATTTTTCAGGCCCCAAAATCACGTTATCCTTGATAGAAAATTCAGCAACATATAAGGATAATATCCCCACAAAATCAGTTGCAAAATATCATCCAAGATAGCACAAAAATTCCAACTGCCAAGTCACCACATGCCTATCGTTCCTCCACATAAAAACGACACTACTTCAATCCACACATCACGTGAAACACAACCAAAGATAGTTACAAATATTTAAAACAAATCTCTAAAGATATTGTTACCTTAGATAGCCATTCTCCCCAAATTGGCTATACATTAAATCCCATATTGATTAGAATTTTAAACCTAATCAGCCTTACCTTGAAAGAATTACACATAAGTCTAACTAAGTCCAATTTCAAATAATGCCCAAAATTACATAATAAGATATCATAACATATATCTTAACAGTTGTGTTTCAAGTCAGTGTTCATGTGGCCATTGGACCACATCTTCCAGGACTGTTTCCTATTCAAAACAATCGACTCACTAATGCCTTTGATATCTCAAATTACAATCACAAAGACATCCAGGAGTATCCAAACTCTACCCACATGGAGAGAATTAAATTCAATCAACTTGAACTAAACCTAATACTTGGTTGATTTTTCTTAAGGAAGTAAAACTATCAAGAAAAATTGAATTGTCAAAATTAAGTGAAATGCTGATAGTAATAATGTAAAAGAATGTTGAGAGATAAAAGGACACACATAATATGATAGAATTAATTATGGAGAGACTTTTCTAGTTGTTATGAGGTTTATTTAAGTCTATTAATTCTAGTTTTATTGGTTGAAATGGATCTTGAATAATATCATACGGATGTAAATAGTGTATTCTCAATGGAGAATTAAATGAAAAATCCTATATGGAATAACCAATAAATTTCTTTTAGAAGCGCCATGAGCATAAAATGTGCAAATTATTAAAATTAAACTATGTTTTAAAGCAATTTTCAAGATAATGGTAAATTAAATTTCACAATACAATCATATTTGAAAGTTAAATTAAAATATTAAAGAAGTTTTTTTCTAATTGATTCAAATGTAAAATGATACAACATATTTATAGATGAGAAGTTATACATGAGATATACAAGAATCTCTTGATAATTATGAATTGAGACAATCTCCTAAGATAACAATTAGACAATTTGAGTTAATATCCTATAATCATGTTTGACAATAAGAAATTATAACTAAGGGTAGGACAACAATCTGTTAGATCCACCTAATCAGTACCCGAATAGCTAGATTAATTAAATACTAAGTAGGAGTTAGTATAGAAGTGTTATCCATGGAAAAAGTTAATTTAATATAATGAAGTATTCAAATCATGACAGAAAAATGATATGAGCGAGGAGTACACATAAATTGGCTAACCAAATGAATAACATATGAGATATTAGGTTGACTAACTGTGAGATAAACAAGTCTACCAATAAGTTATTAGTGTAAAGCGAGATCATCAAGAGGAGTGCCATCCAAAAAAGTAAGCTTGCAATTAAATTCCGAGGGAGTTGAAACAATTTTTCTATTAATGATACCAACATGAGAAAGTAGGTCAAATGCGTACTTAACTGAAGAGATAATAGCCTTTAAAAGTATGTGAAATTTCAAGACCAAAAAAAAAAAAGTTTAGAGAATCCAAATTTTTCATTTCAAAGTGTTGACTAAGATAATGTTATAATTCAAAAGTGCTAGATGCATCATCGTCTGTTATATTCATATAATCGACATAAAATTAGTAGAAGGACAACACCTTAGTCAATTCGATAAACAAATAATGCAAATTATAGGGGCTAGAAATAAAGGTAAGTTAAGCAAGGGTAAAATTGAATTTGACAAACTAAGACCTAAGAGCTTATTTTAATTTATACAAGACTTGTCGAAGTCTATAATCCTTACGAGAAGAATGATAACTTGGTTTTGACACCCATCTAAAAAAGTTGTCATTTTTTAACTGTGCCAATAGCTGATAAATTTCAAACAAAAGTTAATCAAGCTATTAGATCAAAGGTTCCTTCATAGTTTATGCTATACTTTTGAGTGTACGTTTTGGCTACTAAATAAGTTTCGTAACATTTAATAGAACCATAATAATTAATGAGTTGTTGATTTTGTAAACCTATTTGAAGCTAATAAGTGTCTTATTAGGAGGAAGATCGACTAAGTCCCTAATATGAGTTTTCTCTAAGGCCTAAAGATTTTTAGTCATAACTTGCTGTTCAAAAGGGCTAGTACTTGTCTCGTGATATGAGTGAGGCTTATGGAGAGTCACAATAGCAGAATAACATTGTAAATTAGTAAGATGATGAGGAGTTTGTCTTACCCTAGTGGAACAATAAAGAGAAGTGTCAAGATGTATAAGTAGACAAGTAGGATCAACAATTGATATAAATTCGGTAAGAGCGGGTGCTTAGCCTTAATATTGAGTGCATTAGAGTTACTTGAATTAGAACTTGAAAACAACTAAATTGACAAGTTAGTAAAATTAAAGACTTAATAATGATAGAGTGGTGAAATTTAGAAAACTAAGAGAATAGGTATTTTCTCATAACATAACATGACGAGAAATGTGTAGTCATGAGAAATAGGATCAACAACGATACCTTTTGTATTTTATCTCACAACCAAGAAAACAACATAGGCGAGCCTGAGGTTCTAATTTTATGTAGTCATGAGATTGTAAAAGAATGAAACAAGCACATCCAAAGGGATGCAGGTTTTGATCGTCATGAGGTTTATCAAACAACTTTCCGAAAGGAAATAAAGGTAGGAATTCGATTTATAGTGTTGGCAGCGTTCAATAACATTGCCTTATTGACTAACAAACTAAGTAAAGAAGAATCTCGATACTATATAGCATTGTTTGTGCAAGTAATTGTAATAGTTTGAGAAAACTGAGTTTTAATCATGTTAGCAAATATAATGTAAGTTTGTGGCAACTCAAAATAGTGTTTCGTAAAATTTTTTTAAGTAACTTAAGAATAATCGTCAATAAATAATACAAATAATCACTTGCATTACTTTATACGTATAAAGATAAAGATGAGATAAGTTTTAAATAATTTATCGATGTGATAAATTAAAACTCAAGGCTAAATATAATTTTATATACATCAATAGAGAAAAAGAATTATTAGTAATATCATAGCATAAATAAATAATATGATATTCTCAAGTTATATTGTTTGAAGGTCCTGAAATTATGTGAACTGCATAATTTAGTACCTTTTTTACAAAGGTCAAATTGAAGAAAATTGAGTTAATAATAATTATCTTAGAACATTGCTAGAAGAGTATGAATGATTCAGTTTAATGTAAGATTCTAAAAAAATGGGGTCAATGTGATTCAAAAGATTAGGCTTTTTAAGTCTATTGTCAAATCCCAGGGCTAGACAGGTGGTGGAAATTGTCAAGCTGGAGTGAGACAACAAAGAGGTGGCCTTGTTATACTTATACCCTCTTCAAGAGAATAGAGACAGAGACACTTGTAGGAGGGTTTGAAAACAAATGGAAGCCATAGGGCAAGGCGAAGAAGAAAACATAGTTCTAATCCATATCGTTCCTCAACATAATGGGGCCAAAATAAAAGAAGAAAACAAAAATTCAAGGCTGATTAAATCATCATCTACTTCTCATAAGCGAAAGAAGAATGTCTCTCTGGTCATTATAGTTAGAAGTACCCATTAAAGAAGGCATCACCTAGACTTCAGAAACAAATATAATAGCCATGTTGAAGGTGTAACTCAAACAGGGATCATCTTCACACCTGCAGCAATAGGAATCCCTACGAGTCCAATGAATATGCTAAGGAACCACTGCCAAATAGTGAGAGCAGATGTATTGGCTAAAGTGCCCAGGAACTCAATGATTGTGATTTGGAAAAGAACAATGAGTCCTAGAACAACTATAAAAACATAGTTACAGAGTATGCCTATAAAAGCATTCTCTTTTCATTCAGCTTGCGGGATCTTATCAGATTGGAGACCTGCAAATAAAATCAAGCCCCTGTCATTAACCTTGAGCTTTTACAGTATTGGACATTTTCCATAACAGTTGTCAGGTATTTTCAATACACATACATGAAAAAAGATGAACGTGTTGAATATGAATGTGTCAAGGTGGCTTCGTCATAAGATCATCATCTGGAGCCTCAGCTGCCAGGGCAAATGATCCTAGTGTGTCTGTGATCAGGCTAACCTATGAAAGCTCAACATCGGAGAACAGAACACTTCCTGAGGATTGATGCAACCACATTAACAGTCAATTGGAACTGTATTAAACTTTTGAATATTCATGACAATCAAACGTCCCCATTTGGCCCCCTTGACAACTGTGGAGAAATCATAATCCAGAATTATGACATTAGCACTCGCCTTGGCCACCTGAAGTTTGGGAACAAGAAAAAGTTCTGAGTTTCAGAAGTTTTCTTTCCCAATCATGAAGCTAAAATTGCTTTGAAGAACACCACTATAAACATAAATGAACAACAAGATCCTGTATAGTTTTGACCATCAAGTCATAAATAGGAAAAGTAGGTAGATTTATAAAATAATACTCTCCTCAGTTCCATGAATCCCTGTTGCTAGACCTATGTCTGCTTCATTTGGTAATGGGGCATCGTCGACTCCAGCACCAGTAACTAGGGGTGAGCATTCGGGTAATTCGGGCCGGATTTTCACTGTTCGGGCCCGGCCCGAATTACCCGAAATTTTTTT
>JANKYE010000223.1:25573877-25584850 GCA_032467995.1 Erythroxylum dillonii
TATGTCATATAATCTTACCAACATTGACATAATAATTAACTCCATAAAATTTATCCATCAAACCTCATAATTTATTTAAATCATGCGTAATTCATCAAGAAAAATTCGGAGGCCAACAATCCATGCTACTCAGCAACGTGGTGTGAGCTAAAGAGTTCTTCTTTTTCCATAATTCATATGCATCATGGTCCCTTCTATGTTGGGTTGTAATGCCCTCCTTAGGAATGTCTATGGTTAGGTTTAATAGTTCAAGAGTCTCTTGCTCGTCTAGTACATATTGGATTTTTGTACTCCAGATTTCATAATTGTCACAATTGGGTTTCTCACCCCTATTGAGCTCAGCAACAATATTCTTCGAAGTAGTAGCCATTTTGAAACACTAAGTTTCTATCATAAAAACAAAATATATATGCACGTTAATGTCACATTAATCGTTCATAGAGTGTGTCACCTCAAAAGTCCACAAATGTGTTCAATCATCATTCATACAATAATCGAATCCTAATTACTTTACTCTAGACAAATTCCTATATAAAGTTCATGTAAACATATTACATAAATATTAAGACTTTGTTCTTATAAAACACACATATTGTATTGATTGTGCTTCAACCTACGACCAGTCTATAGGTAGCAAACCTTACGCGGAAACGAGTTCACAAGTTCTCGTGACACATTTCGCAAAGCTTGATTTACAATAACTCTTACTATTTCCATTAGAAGACCTATAGGATATAAAGTCCTAATCAAATCCCTTTAACGCATCTTTTTAATAAATGTCATTACTAACAAATTATAAGCCTTCTTGTTAGGCATATTCTTTCATAGCATTCGTAACAGTTTGCCTTTAGGTTGAGGTAATGTCGTAAGCAAAGTCATGTATTTTACTTCAACATTTGCGTAAGCTAGGCAACCTCCAAAATATAACTCTTACATCATGTTAGTAACTAAAATAACATGTTGTGTTAGACCATCTCCAGGCATTAAACGTATGTTGACTAACTATACATACATGCTGCCAATTTGTCTCTTCTGTGCCTCACATCAAATAAGCTTAGGCGTTTACTTAATAATAGACATTTTTCTGAAAAACAAATTTTCAGGAATCAGAAGAGTGCACAAAATAAACAAAATAATTTAATTATTTTAGCAATTTATTGAACTATTCAAATTATGCTGTTAATTTCTAATTAATTAGAAACTTATTTCCAATATTCAAATATGAATAATTCAAATAGAATTAGAAACTTATTTCTAATTTAAAGTATAATTAAACTATTCAATTTATTTTGGTTTAATTAGAAACTAATTTCTAATGAACCCCTTTTCTAATTTTAACTAAACAAATTACTTTTCTTGTGTAAAAAAAAATTTTAACTTTTTAAAACATTTTATATTAATTAGAAACTAATTTAACTAACTTAAACATCGAAACTGACAAAACCATTAAGTAGTTTTTATCTTATTATACATATATTCAATGGTAATACAGGGCACACGTTGTATAATAAGTGAAGAAGCAATGTGCCTCTTCCTCCTATACGCAAATGTATTATTGAATGATTATTCAATAAGAAGCCTCATCTTCTCCTCTGCTACATTTCGGGTTTCTGCAGTTTTTTTTAACTTTTCTTTTCTTGCTTTTGACAATAAAAGCAGCCAGAAGAAACGAAAACCACAACGTTTTCTGGTTTTCTTGTTGAAGACCATTCATAAAAAACCACACACAAAAAAAGCATAAAATTCTCCTTTTTTTAATCGTTTTCTTATGAACTATGTTTCACTGTAAAGATCATGCATTTGTCACTGTTGAATACTTTCAACACTCATTTCCCAACAATCAAGACAGATAAGAAAAGCAAATGAAACACACATATGTTCTAACAACAAAACCAGAAATGCAATAAAAACCAGAAACCCAAAACATATTATATATTACGCATGCATATAACATAAACAAAAAGTTTAACCTGCTTTGATACCAATGTTAGAAATTAATGGAACGAAACATAACCACAAAGATCATGTAAATCACAGGATCATTTCATATGCAGATATAACAAAAAATTACATACTTGAATTTTTTGTTGTAGTTCCACCGATTAAAGAACTTTGCTTAAACTTTGACTGCAGAGAATTTTTCCGTTTCTACACTTCTCTTTATTGCATCGAAGATTTCAAAAACAACTCTTCAAACATACCTTTTTTTAATGTATGTCTCTATCTTTTGTTTTTAAAGCCTCCATATAACTACTTTTGGTAGTTATTTCAAGAGGTTTGACTGCTATACCCTTCATGGGTGTATATAAGTCATTAGTAAGTGTACCAGTTTATCGCTGTAAATAGTTGTGGCTAATCCCATAGTCTCACAAGCTACTAGATGACGCATAAGAGCCTTATAATTCATCATCTTCTTCACAGCAAAGGCCAAGCTCAGTGTCACAGTCAATGGCAACCCTTCTGAAACTAAAACCACCACAATTGTAACTGCCACTGCAAAGTATTCCAACATTTTCAATGCATCATCTGCAGACCAATCCAAGTGAGTCACTTGTGACCATTTTCGGCCAGCTAATCCTTGCACTAGAACAGCAAAAGTTACTACTGTAAAGAAAAGACCTATCTTCCCGACAATGGTTTCCACTTCATTTAATTTCTCCTATAAGGGCGTTACATCATTTCCTCCTTCACTAGAGTCGCCATCAGTTAACCCCATTGAATTCTCACTCCTACAGTAGTAACCAACATCTTGCACGATTTTCAGAATTCACCATTACAGACTCATTTTCCCCAGTTAAACTTGACTCGTCGATTGACACAGAAAATCCTGAAACAAAAAGACCATCAGCAGGCACTTGATTTCCAATGCCTAGATGTACAATATCTCTAGGAAGTAGATCATATATCGGCAATTTCTGCCTAAACTCGCTTCTTGTGACCTGAATGGCGATCTTTTTCTCTTTATCCAAATCCCTGAATTGCAGTGATCGATGGTAATCACTAGTTGCTGTGACAAACATAACCAACATGATGCTTGCAACAATCCCAAGACCATCATGGGCTCCCTTTGGCCATCCCTCAGTTGCAATGCCAACTATTAAGGACACAAAAGCACACACTCCAAGTATCATAATAGTCATATCGTGAAGAGCTTCCCATACAAATACCTAGAAACTTCGAGCTTCACTTTCTACGAACTTATTGATTCTAAAAAGCTCTTGTCTGTAATTGAGTTGAGTAGCATCTGCAGTAAGCCCATCAGTGGTTAATGTGGAGAGCTTTTCTGCAATACCAGAGACGGCAACAATAGATCCCAACTCTTCAGCACAAATGTCAAATCCTGCAGCTTTGACTTCTTCAAGTACATCATAATCACTTGGGGACGCTCCTGCATACAATCCAACAAGTGCAAGTATTCAGTATATTAAATTTCAAGAAGCTTCTAAGTTTCTAAATTTTGAGGAAACTCACCTTGGAGGAATTGAAATGCAGCTTTGGAAACAAGAACAACAATCCTCAATTTTTCCTAAAAAGTCAGATATATAAAAAGCTTAGCTTTCTGCTTTAGCATACGGCCTTAAAGTTATGCGATGGTGAACTTCATAATACAAGTTGAAAAGTTACCAGGCAAGAACCAAAAGTGTGCAATTGGAAAACAAGAGAAACCAATGCAGAGAAAGAAAAATGTTGTAAGCTGCAGTTTGTCAGGGGAAGTAATGGGAGTCATTTGAAGTAGCATATGATTAGCTAGTTTATGTTTTAGGCTCATCAAATACAAAGAGAGAGGTTTCTATTCTGCAGGAACTCCAAAGATGATAAAATGTGGAGAGTTGTCAGACATATGCTTTTGGACTTAACGTGACTGTCATTTATCTTTTGAATTTTTATTTTAGATATTTTCTTTTCTTACCTAGTTAGAATTTAACCTGCTCTTTAGCAAGTCAGTAAGTGTTAGACGTGCTACATAGCACTATTTAAACTGTTTTAATTTAGGTGAAGTTTTTACTTTATTATTATTTTAAGCAATATAAAATGTAAAGGTTGTTTATGAATAAATGTACTCCCTTACAAAAAGTATTCTTGCTTGTCTCTGCATTACAGTCTTTTCAACACTGTCTCTACTTCTTTTAATTAAATACTTGCTTTGAGTCTGTGTTTTCTTTTTTATAAAACCAACATATTAGTATTAGAGCTCTCTTCTTAAGGGACATGTGAAATGGAAGAAGATGGTAGTTTTTTCTCAAGCTCCTCCCATCTTCGACGGTTAAAGCTATCAACTGTGGGCAGTGAACCACTTGGATGCTCTAGATATCTAAGAAGTCATGGAAGAGGATTATGAAATTGTTCCATTGCCAAACAATCCCACCATGGCCCAGATAAAAAATCACAACGAGAGAAGAACCAGAAAATCGAAGGCCAAAGCATGTTTATTTGCAGCTGTTTCAAATACAATTTTCACCAGGATTATGACTTTGAAAACTGAAAAAGAAGTTTGGGATTATCTGAAGAAAGAGTATACTGGAGATGAAAGGGTACGAGACATGAAAGCTGTCAATTTAATAAGGGAGTTTGAACTACAAAAAATGAAGGAGTCTGAGACGGCCAAAGAATACTCTAACAGATTGCTCAACATTATTAACAAAGTAAGGTTACTTGGCACTGTATTTGATTATTCTAGAATTGTTCAAAAAAATTTAGTTATGGTGCCTGAAAAATATGAAGCATCAATAACCACCCTAAAGAATGCGAGGGATTTGTCAAAAATCACCTTGGTAGAGCTATTGAACTCTTTGCAGGCTCAAAAGCAGAGGTGGTTTATGAGACAGAATGGTTTTGTTGAGGAGGCCCTTCCAGTTAAGCACCATGATAAATATAAAAAAAAGAATGATAAGAAGAAGAACTTTAGAAAGAATCAGGCTAGTTTAAGTGGCGAGCACACTACAAACAACCACAATTTGAGTAATGGTGGAAACTCAAAGGAAAATTATCCTTCTTGCTAACATTGTGGAAAAATAGATCATCCACCATTCAAATATTGGAAAAGGCCTGATGCAAAGTGTAGAAAGTGCAAACAGTTTGGAAATGAGACTGTAATTTGCAAAAGCAAGAAGCAGATGCCTAAGTTACTGATTAGGACGAAGAAGATCATATTTTTATGGCAACATGTTTTTCCACCAGGTGCACTTCAGAGTGTTGGTTGATCGACAGTGGTTGTACAAACTACATGACTTATGACATAACTCTCTTCAAGGATTTGAAGCCTACTAGAATCACAAAGGTCAGAATAGGGAATGGTGGTTATATTCTAGCAAAAGGAAAAGGAGCCATTGCAATTACAACAAGCTCAGGTACAAAAACAATTTTTGATCTTCTTTACGTATTTGATATTAACCAAAATTTGTTAAGTGTGAGCCAGTTACTTGAAAAAGGATTCAAAGTATACTTTGAAGATTGGCACTGTGTCATTTATGATGCTACTGGAGAGCAGATTGAACGAGTTAAAATAAGAGGCAAAAGCTTCTTATTTGATCCAACCGAGGAGGAGCAAGCAACCTATCTAACGGAAACAAACATCACTGAAACTTAGCACAAGAGGCTCGGCCATTGCCATCTTCAACGCATGTTAGAGATGAAGGAAAAGGATATGATAAGACACTTGCCGATACTTACTGATTAATTGCCAAATTACCATGTTTGTCAGTTTGATAAACAAAGCAGGTTTCCTTTTCCTAAATCAACTTGGAGGGCATCACAAAATTTGCAATTAGTTCATATAGATGTTGCAGAACCTCAAAGAACTCCATCTCTGCAAGGTAGTCTCTACTTTATTATGTTTAATGATGATTTCATAAGGATGTACTGGATTTTTTCTTGAAATACAAGTCAGAGGTGGCTGGAGTTTTCTAGAAATTCAAAAAAAATTGTGGAGAACCAGAGTGACTGCAAAATTCAGGTTCTGAGGTCTGATAATGGAACAAAATACACCTCGTCGCAATTCAATTCTTTCTACAAAAAAGCTGGAATTGAACATCAATTCATAGCTCCTTACACGCAACAACAAAACGGAGTTAATGAAAGGAGGAATAGGTATGTAATGGAGATGGTGAGATGTACGTTGCATGACCTAAGAAGTTTTGGGCAGAAGCTTCTAACACAGCTGTATTTCTGCAAAATCGACTTCCGAGCAAGGCATTTAAGGATATAACTCCATTCGAGGCTTGGTATGGTTATAAACATTCACTAAAATTTCTTAAAGTGTTTGGATGCATATGTTTTGTTTATGTTCCACAGAATAAGCGCGACAAACTTGATAAGAAAGCTACTCCGGGCTTTTTTTTTGTCACAACTTAGTTTCGAAAGCCTACAAGATGTATTATCCACACAAAAAAAAAGATGACTATTACTAGAGATGTTCACTTCAATGAAGAGGAGCAGTGGGATTGGAATGAATCACCAAGAATCCAACAAAAGCTTAATTTTTCTAAAGAGTGAGCCAAAGAACAGTGGCTAAATGAATTGGTAGATGATCCACCAGTTAGAGGAACAAGGCTACTCTTAGAAATATATCAGAGGTGTAACGTGGCAGTAAGTGAACCTGTTGGACATGAAGAAGCTCTTAGAGATCCGAAATTAAAGAAAGCTATGAAGGAGAAGATGTCGATGATTCAGAAGAATAAAACATGAGAAATAGTTGACAAACCTACAGGTAGAAAAATCATTGGAGCGAAGTGGGTTTTCAGAATAAAGCTCAACGCAGATAGCTCCATTAACAAATATAAGGCCAAACTTGTTGTTAAAGGTTATGCCCAGATTTTTGGTGTTGATTACTCCAACACCTTTGCTCCCATTGCTCGATTGGACACAATTAGAATGTTGCTAGCCATCTCAACATAAAAAGGTTGGAAAGTGTTTAAATTAGACGTCAAATCTACTTTTTTAAATGGGTTATGTAGGAAGAAATATATGTGGATCAGCCAGCTAGATTTGTTGTACAAGGAGAAGAAGATAAAGTTTACTTACTCAACAAGGCTCTCTACAGATTAAAGCAGGTGCCTAGGGTCTGGTACAATAAAATAAATGATCATATGCAAAGCTTAGGCTTCATAAAAAGTTTTTATGAGGCATAAGGACAATGATGTTCTTATAGTTTCTCTTTATGTTGATGATCTATTGGTGAAAAGAAATAATGCTCTGTTAGTTGAGGAGTTTAAACAAGAAATGAAACAAGTTTTCTAAATGACAGACCTTGGCCTCATGAACTATTTTCTTGGGATGGAAATTAGACAAAGCCAAAATAAAGAGTTCATCTGTCAAAAGAAGTATACAAAAGCAATTTTGAAGAAATTTCATATGGAGGAGTGCAAAGCAGTAAGCACTCCCATGAATCAAAAAGAGAAGTTGAGCAAGGAAGATGAGCTGATAAAGTTGATGAAGGTTATTATAGAAGTTTGGTTGTATGCCTAATGTATCTCACTGCCACGAGGCTTGACATCTTATTTGTTGTAAGTCTCTTATCTCGCTTTATGCAATGTGCTAGTGAGTTGCATTTAACTGCAACAAAAAGAGTGTTAAGGTATATCAGAGATACAATTGATTATGGTGTGAAGTTTGAAAAATGTGAAAATTTCAAGTTATGTGGATTCTTGGATAGTGACTGGGCTAGTTCCATTGATGACATAAAAAGTACCTCAGGATACTGTTTCAGTTTCGATTCAGGGGCTTTCTCTTAATGCTAGAAAAAGCAAGAAATTGTTGCACAATCTACTACAGAAGTTGAATTTGTTGCAGCAAGAGTAGCTGTTAATAAAGCTTTATGGTTGAAAAAGCTTCTTTGTGATTTGAGCATGGAACAAAAGAATGATGTAGAGATTTTTGTTGACAATCAGGCAGCCATTGCAATTTCTTATAATCCAGTATTTCATGGAAAGACAAAGAACTTTAATATTAAGTTTTTTTTTAGGGAGGTGCAGCAGAATGGAGATGTAACTCTAATTTACTGCAAAACTGAAGACCAGTTAGCTGACCTGTTTACAAAGCCACTTCTAGCTAGCAAGTTTGTGCTTCTAAGGCAGAAAATTGGAATGTGCAGTTCCAAAAGCAAAGAGGAGTGTTAGACATATGTTTTTGGACCTTCACGTGACTCTTTTTTATCTTTTGAATTTTTATTCTAGATATTTTCTTTTTTAAAGTAGTTAGATTTGACCTGTTCTTTAGCAAGTCAGTAAGTGTTAGACATGCTACATAGCACCATTTGAATTGCTTTAATTTAAGCGAAATTTTCTGCTTTATAGTTATTTTAAGCAATATAAAATGTAAAGGTTGTTTATGAATAAATGTACTTCCTTTACAAAAAGTATTTTTGCTTGTCTCTGTATTACCGTCTTTTCAACACTATCTCCACTTCTTTTAATTAAAGACTTGCTTTGAGTCTTTTTTTCTTTTTTATAAAACCAACAAGAGTACTTTCAATAGCAACACTTTAAAGCATATGCTCTGTCAAAAACTATCATTTAGTCCCTTGTCTTATATTACTCCCCTCCGAAAAATGGCACAAGTATACGAGAAACTAGCTGCTCTATTGCCCAATACCATCCATTTACATTACTAATAGCACAAATTGATCGTTTGAAGAGCTTATAGCTTCACCATATAAGCAAAACAAAGCATAGTAGAGTTGTTCACTTGCTAGAAAGAACATAAGTGATACGTGTAACTGAAAACAGAAAGTTGTCAGACTAAGTTTGAAACAATTACATCTGCAAATGAATGTTTTTCATTAGAAAAGGAAATAACACAATCTATCAGAAGTTTAAGGAACAAAAAGTTGGTTATGACAAGCGGCTAACCTAATTGGTGCGTCGCATGGCATGGGCCTCCTCTCGAGATTGGTAGTGAATTGAAATCTTCACTTTGGATTCTTCACCAACCCACAAACCTTTCTCTATTTCTTCAACGTCTCTGATAAAATTACACTGTAAAAAAAAAGAAACATTCTTTTCAGCAAACTTTATTGATGATTTTGTGTTTACATTTATAGGCATGGAGTATAAGCATCCAGAGAAGGTCTGAAAATAAATCTGTAAGAATATCTTGTACTGATTATACATGGTTTTGGGTGTTAATGTACCGATGACCCATTAGGCCCATGTTCTAGAGTTTTCTACCATCCTTAGGTTTTGCTGGAGTGCCTTAGAGAGTGTCTAGAGTCTTCTGCGTGTTTGGCTCTTCTCCTCTGTATGCGCGTTGCTCATCTATTCCGTATCACCTCCCATCAGCTGGAAGACGTTCTAGATTCCAAGCTTAGCGAGAAGTGAGTTAAATTGAGGTTTGGGTAAGGCTTTAGTAAAAAATATCAACGAGTTGTGAGTGAGAGGCGACTACGAGAAGGTGTAGGAGTCCAGATTGAAGTTTTTCACGAACGAAGTGCCAATCAATTTTGATTTGCTTCGTTCGTTCATGAAAAATGGGGTTTTTTTGCAAGATGGAGAGCGGATTGATTGTCACAGTAGAGGTAAGCAGGGGTTTGAGGATGAAAGCCGAAATCTTGCAACAAGTAGAACAACCATTGAAGCTTGCACGATGTGGTTGCAAGGGCTCGATACTCGGCCTCAGAGGAACTCCTGGAGACAGTAGCCTTCTTCTTGGATTTCCAAGAGATGAGAGACGAGCCCAGAAAGATGTAAAATCCGGTGACTGATTTCCGAAAGTCGAGATATGTGGCCCAATCAGAATCAGAAAATGCCCGCAACTGCATGTTTGAAGCACAATGAAAAAGGATACCTTAGCCGAGAGCTGTTTTAAGGTATCATAAAACCCTCTAAGCTGCTTGCATATGCATTTGTGCGGGTTTGTCCAGAAATTGTGAGAGTTGTTGAACGGCAAAGCTAATGTCTGGTCAGGTGCAAAAGCTTCCCAATGAGCCGGCGATAGCCAGTGACGTCTGTGTGGGGTTCTCCATTAGCCGTCAATTTTGTATGGGGGACCATCGGGATAGAAAAGGGCTTACAGTCCAAGAAGCCAGCTTCAGTCAACAAGTCCAAGGTGTACTTTCTTTGGGAGAGATTGATTTCAAGAAACGATCTGGCCAGCTCCAAGCCAAGGAAGTACTTGGCAACATCGAGGTATTTGATCTGAAAGGTGAGATCTAGGAAATGTTTGGTATTTTTTATGAGAGTCAAGTCTTTACAGGCTAATAGGACATCATCAACATAAACCAAAAGTATGATTAAAATTTGATTTTCTGTTTTTGTGAACATGGAGTAATCCGAGGCAGATTGCTGGAATACATGTGAAAGCAAAGCAGAGGTGAGTTTTTCATGCCACTGTCTACTAGCTTGTTTAAGTCCATATATACTTTTTTTTAACTTACAGACCAATGTGGAATTAGGTAAAGGAAGTCCTGGGGGAGGCTTCATGTAGACTTCTTCGTGCAGATCACCATGAAGGAAGGCATTGTTAATGTCAAGTTAATGAAGGTGTCAGTCTTGAGGTGCAGTAAGAGCAAGGAGTAGGTGAATGGTAGTATGCTTGACCACGGGAGAAAAAGTCACTTTGTAGTCCACACCAGCCTACTGAGTGAAGCCCTTTGCCACAAGTCTGCTTTTGCATCGGTGAACTGAACCATCCGGATTACCCATTTACAATCGACTGCTGACTTTCCAGGGGGTAAATGGGTGAGCTCCTAAGTTTCATTTTGAATTAAGGCCTTTAATTCTGTATGCATTGCTTCTTTCCATTCAATGGATTGCATAGCTTCTGTTGGATCCCGATCCCGGAGCCCAATCGAACAGTACTGGACCCCGTTACCGAAAACCCAACTATTCAGAACGGAAACACAATTGGAGACCGTTGGGCCCTAGTCCCGACTTCCAAGGCCGAACCCTGGGTGACCCGCCAGGACAGAAAAAGGAGATAATCTGCGGAAGCATACTTATCTCACTCATCCTTACATTCATACCCATCAAATCTATCAA
>JANKYE010000223.1:25612488-25624156 GCA_032467995.1 Erythroxylum dillonii
AAAAAGGGGGGAAAGAGAGGTAGGAGGTAGGAGGGAGGAGGGAGGGAAATTTTGAAAATTTTTGAAAATTTTGCAAAAGGTCCCCCAATTTTTTAAAATTTCCGGTAACGGCCGATATTTGACCAGTATTTTGAATACCGGCCGGTACTGCCGAAATTAGTCGGTACTGACCGATACTATGTACACCCGTACCGGTACCGATTTTTGGCCGAAACGTACCGTACCGACCGGTACGGTACGAAATACAAAACACTCAAACATCCCTTAGGTACGGTACAAAATACAAAACACTCATACATCCCTTATTTATCTAAATCGTTTATTATTTTTGAAGTGGGAGCCACAAAGTTTCCATAAAATGTTATATTTTCTCTTTAAATGTATGATCTTAAATTTACATGAACTAATTTTGTTATAATTTGTTGTTGGTTGTTTGTATGGATGCCATTTGTGGAGTTTGAAAACAATGTGATATTCTAGTTATGAAGGAAAAGTACCTAAAGGTGTATCAATATATGATGAAACTAATTTGAGGAGATAAATTCTGACTTAGAGCTAAACATGAACCACCAGTACCACTTCTATTTCGAAAAATGTCTAATAGGCCAAAGAAGAATAGGAAAGGAGGATTTGGAGAGTGCAACTAAGGATAACAAAATGTCAATAAGAGGCATGAAAATGACCAATCAATAATACTTTTAAAAAGGACGCAATAAAAAAACATGCCCTACAAAAGTTGTGTCACAACAAGTTTCATGGGATACACGTGTAAGTTAACACATTCTTTATTCTTTTTCATATATTTCTTATCCTTAAACATTATTTGTTTTCATTTTTTCCAATACAGTCTATAAGTGATGGCCAAACAAATTGTTCTAATATTAATCCTTTCAAGTCGACCACCTATTTCAAAGAAAACTAAAAGAAAGAGACCAATCCACACCGTGGAGTAAAGAACCATAGATAGGAGTAATAAGAAGAGTTATAACTCACCAAAGGTTACAACTATTGAGTTATATATCTTAAATCAATTTTGATAATTGAGTTGTTCTTTGATTATACGTTGCCCTTTTTTTTAGGACGAAACAAATGCGATGACGAGGAAGATAAGATCAAAAGCTTCACGAAGTACTATGTAGAGATACATTTTACTAACGTGCCTTATCATACAAGATTTATACAAACTTATGATTTTTGTAAAAAGAAATACTTTTTGATTATACAATGCCTACGTGCCTTATCCTATTTGATGTGAACAACAAAATAATTACACGAATGTACATAGATGTTTTAGAAAATACAATATAGGAACAAAGAAATACTTTTGTAAAACGAAATAGTTATCTGAATGCATATGAGGGTTTTAATTTGTATTTCATTTTCTTTTACTAAGTTAGTTAAGTGTTAATGAGACTAATTTAAGAACTTGATGATTGGGATCATGAGAATGTCTTTATAAACTAATGAAGGAAATATGATCAATGATAATGAGATTAATTCAAGAATTTGATTGAAGCTATCACTTTAAGACTTGTTTGTTGGATTATTACATAGAAAATGGTTTAAAATCATCGAAGCTATGATTTTGCACTCAATCGGTTATTAAATATAGAATAACAAAGGACTATTGAATATCTTGTTCATAAGCATATACAAGTCGGTTGGATACATTGAATAATATTAGCTACAATCCTGCGCATGATTTATAAAATATTAATAATACAATATTCAATATTTTACATCTACTCATAGTAATTTTTGGTTAGAAACACTAATAATAATATTGATAACCAAACCAAAGTAAGGAAATTTTCAAGGAAGGGAAGAGTCATTTATGTTTGTAAATATTTTATTTTTCCAACTAAAAATTAGTAATGATTATTTTGATGGTGGAATAGAACCTGAAAGCAACAGATCAACGGCTGAAAGCCAAGACCTAACCGCAAATTGTCAAAACTTCAGATTCTCCAAATTCTGTGGTGGTCCATCAATCGCCATTTCTCTTCTCTCTCTCTTTCTCTCTCTCTCTCTGTGCCATCATGGCTAAGGGACCGGAACTCTTCTCCGATATCGGCAAGAAACCCAAAGGTATAGCCGATCTCTATTTCTTCCTTCATGCTTATGTATCTACCTTTTCTTATGTGCCCCGATCAATTTTGACTCTCAACGTTCCAATCTTTTTCTATTTGTAGATCTCTTGACCAGAGACTATAGCTCCGATCAGAAATTCAGTGTCTCCACCTTCAGCGCTGCTGGTGTGGTATGTCTAACGCTATATGTCACTGCGTCACGCTCATTTCAATTAGTTCAAATTCAAGTATTTGACTTTCAGTTTTGTTTGCCTATCAGGAGAGGATTTACGTTCAAAAATGATTAGTCTGTGTGTGGATAATATGATGAATTTGCTCGATTGGGTCAATGTTCGAGTTCCATGATTGTAGTCCTGCTCCCCGTATTGCTGAATATATATATACTACTGTTGGGTTTTGTTTCTCACGTAGGAAATATACTTTTTTTCTTACATCGGCAAGCGTGATAGGAGTTGGAATGTGTACATAGGTGGCCCTTTCTCCTCCTAATCCTTTGTTTTTGATGGTTCTATCCGAGCTGTAGATATTTTATTTCAAAGTGCACTAATAGGCTAAAAAGTGTGTGGAGAAATGTGTACTCACTTGTAGCACGAAGATAATGTGTATTCATTATGAACTCATTGCTTCTTTGAGGTAGCATCAAAGTCACAATCTTGTTAGCATCTTATGGGAACTATGATGATTCGCTAATGGTCTTTGCAATTCTGATGTTGTTTGCCTTTGAACCTTCTGATGAGTTTTTGATCTGTAAGAACAAGTAGCTTTCAGATATGGTCAACCCACTTGACTATTAATGTTTAGGTTTTTATTCTCTGTTTTAATTTGTCAAAATGGGTTCTCCTTTTAACTCAATTCTGTATGATTTTTCAGGCCCTTACATCAACTGCTGTGAAACAAGGAGGGCTCTCCACTGGGGACGTGGCTGCGCTTTACGTTTACAAGAAAAACTTATTCAACGTCAAAGTTGACACAGAATCTAACGTAGGCTGCTTCTTTTCTTTGTCTGAATGATAACTAGTGATAAGTCGTTAAGACTTTACATTCATACATGTTTTCTGCAGATCTCAACAACCCTCACTTTTACGGAGATTCTTCCATCCACAAATGCTATCGCCTCTTTCAAAATACCTGATTATAACTCAGGGAAGGTAGGTAATTTCGCACTTATTATAGAAGTTGGGCTAAAATTAAAATCACAGATGTTAATTTTGATAATTGAGGAATAACTATTCCTTTGCCGATGCTAATCATGCTAAAGTAAAGGCAGGACCTTTTGGCTTCACCATCTTTAGCCTCAAATTTGAAACTAAGCTACAAAAGTGATCAATGTATTGATGGGAATCTTGGTTTTGAGTTTTGAGAATCCTTTTTACCATTGGTATCGCAGTTCGAGGTTCAGTATTTCCATGACCATGCAACACTAACCGCAGCTGCTGCACTGTCTCAATCACCTGCAATTGATTTTACTGCCACTCTAGGTACTCCTACAATAGCTTTTGGTGCTGAGGCTGGCTATGATACCTCTTCTGGTAATCTCTCAAAGTACACTGCTGGAATTAGTGTGACAAAGCCAGATGCTTATGCTTCAGTTATTCTGTAAGTCATTAACCCCATTAACAAATCATCTCTGTTAGTTGAACTAATCACAAGAGAATGTAAGCTGTGTTTATTTGGTTTCAACATTGTTTCCCTTTTCCTCAGGGGTGACAAAGGAGACACCATAAAGGCATCATATGTTCATTATTTGGATCAGTTGAAAAGAAGTGCTGCTGTGGCAGAGATCACTAGAAGGTTTTCAACAAATGAGAATACATTTACCGTGGGGGGTTCCTACGCCGTCGATCATTTGACATTGGTGAAAGCAAAACTCAGTAACCATGGAAAACTTGGGGCATTGGTACAGCATGAGCTCGTACCAAAGTCACTAGTGACAATCTCTGGTGAGGTGGACACCAAAGCTTTGGACAAAAACCCTAGGTTTGGTTTAGCGATAGCTCTCAAGCCTTGATTGGTATCAGCCGATTCTTTGAAGCACTGTTCGAGGTGATTACGGATATTATTGTTATAATTTTTTTTCCCAGCTCTGGGTTGCTCCTCAGAGGTAGTGCCAATAAGTAGTTCCACACAAATGCATGTTCCTTAGATTTGCAATGACTAGGTGGACATGTATTTGGTAACAAGGGATTGTCATTCTAATCTCCTTTTTGTGTGGAGAATTTTCAATTTAGATTGGCATGGCATCCGCGGGTTCTGCATTCCTTGTGCCTTACATCGAATCGCTGAGGCTCTTAGTAACCCTGATAGGACCATGACTCTAGCTTTTATTTTGTGTACTTTACCCCACAACTAAGCCCCAAAAACAGAGAGAATAAAGTTTCCGTGGTCTTACGTTTGCCCGAGCAGTAAATAGATTGTCATTGCGATTCAAGGAATAATGGTCTGATGTTCTAATAACCCTCATAATTTCTTCTGCAATTATATCAAATGCAGCTCTGACGGAAGTGAGACAGTTGAGAACTGATGTTTAACCAATTCTGGGTCAGTTCCATTCAGGTATCGGCATCATTAGCAAGGAACGTCTACCAATTATGGAGCAATCATAGCCTCCTCACAACAATAGGTCTCAAAACCAGCGTTAATTCCAACAAGAGAACGATGTCAGATACTTGTTAAGTGAGGATAGGGACGAGAATTGTCGAAGCCTGATGCTTTCTCTGAGCACCAACCAAAACATATAAACAGAAGATTATCAAAAAGGGTGGCAGAATCCACATCCTAGATGAAATTCACATCTTTATCTCCAGCGATTCATTAATGATCCGGAAGGACCACCTGAGTGCTTACGAACACATTGCAGACAAGAAAACTACATCCGGTTTGGACGAACACTCGGTACAAGTAGTTCAAAAACAACATTGATGATGAGAGAAAACCCGGGATGATAGTCATTGTTAGTGCTTCTAATCATGTATAATATTTACATCAAATCAATATTTAAAAAAATGCCTACAAGACCTGCATTAAGCAAATGACTTGATTCCAGAAAGCATGCATGAAAAGAGTATCTACGTAAGGAAGATAACCTTTCTTGTGCAATCCCAATACTTGTTTAGAACGAGAAATACTTATAGCCCACATACCGAACAATACGTATCACTCAACTGGACTGAAGCTTATATCCAACAATTTAAAACAGAAATAAAAGGACTAAGTAAACCATTTAGCTGCATAGATTAAAGAGTTCTGCATATAGAAACAAACATTCAATGCAAAAAAGATTCACCATTAAGTATGGAGATCGAACAGATCATGATAAATTGATCTATCACAATCTAACAACAAAAAACAGGAAAATGCAAAACAATTGTTGGGGGAGACTTCAAAAATCATGAGATTTAACAGTAACAATTTTCAATTCAAATGAGAAGCTTCGTAAATAATCCACACATCCAAAACTTAATACTGTTAATATTAATTTCACGGAAAGAGGATCATCCTCAGAAAAACGCAAAACATCCTATCAATAAATGCCCTTAAACAAGATGAGAACTTGTTTCACCAAAGTTCTTCACTTAGTCAACATTCTGCATGATATCCTCAGCAGTGAATTTAGTGCCCTTGTCCTTATCAGCGGCTGCTCGTCCCCTGGCCTTACGCTCGAGAAGAGATTTCCTGTCCTTGTCAAGGCGGAGCTTGGTGATCACTACCTTGGAAGGGTTCACACCCACGTTGACAGTGGAGCCATTAACCTTTTCCCTCGTAATACGCTCGATGTGGATGACCCACTTGCGGCGGTACACTTGCACAACCTTACCCTCGCGGCCCTTGTAGGTCCCGCGAACCACCAGAACCTCGTCGTCCTTGCGAACGGGCATGGATCGGACGTTGTGCTTCTGGCGGAGGTCGGCGGAGACCGGAGCGCTCATGAGGATACGGCGGACAGAAGAAGGGGCCGTGAAGTGGGCCTTCCGGTTCTTGCGGCGGGAAGATGAAACCCTAGGATTGTACTTCATGGTGGCTCTGTGTGCGTGTGAGTTGTTAGGGTTATGGAGGAATCACCTTCAGAGAAATGTAGCCTTTCAGCTTATAAATAGCAAGGTAAAGGATTAGGGTTTTTGTATTAGTTTAATTGGGCCAAGTTGGATTATTGTATCCCAGGCCTCAAAAAGCCCATTCTTTCTCATTTTCATGGATTGCCCATTTTGAAGAAGCCCTTTCAAAAAGTTATACTCTAATAATTTTAGGCTTTTAATATTTTCAATTTACGAAATAATAAAATTCATACATAGCACAAATATAATATTTGACAGTTATGTGGCAATAATATGAATATGTCCTAACAAACCATGTCACTTATACGTGAGAATTTAACATCGAACTATTTTTAAAAATTAAAAATTAGGAAGCGCTTGGTTCACAAAGGACAATAGGTATGAGAATGAGAATAGGAATAAATATAGTGAAGAATAAAAATGGATATAATCATTACAATTACGATGATTGATTAAGATGAATGAATGATTACCATTCTATTGATGGTGGTTGGTTTGTTAAAAATCTTGAGAAATAAAAATTTGTTAAATTTTTGTTTTATATCAAATTTTAAATATATTTTAATTAATTATATTTTATACACCCTATGTATAATGACAGAACTTTTAAAATTAAGTATATTGCAGTATTTCACTTTCAATAGCTCTTAAAGAAAAAAATACTTCAATATTTTCTTGCATCAACATATCATTAGTTACATAATATCGTCAAAATATAGTTTAATAATCCAAAATATTGTACAATTCATCGACATAACCATAATATCCACCATTTCATTGTTATAGTAAAATCAAGTAATATAGTTTAATACAATTTGCATTCCTTTGATAATGCAAATGATGTAAAATATCTGTCGTATACACAATACTTTAATCAAAAGCCTTCAATTGATGCAAAACGACCAGGTTAACACTACAAACATTGTTTGCATCATAACTACAAAAGACCTAACTAATACAAAATAACCTGGTTAGGCAACATCAATTGCATCATATGTTCATAATACTTACAAAAATATTAATATGCTTCCTCGAATGATTCATAGACTAGAAGATGAATAAAGGAATCCAAATATAAAAAACTTTTTTAAATGACTTGGCAAAGCGAACAAAACTTGAACTTTAGCAAGATCATTACAGAATAACACAGCAGCCTTACCAACATCCATTTGAGATATGTCAATATTAAGAAGTTTACTTATGATCTTTTGCATCGTCTCGTTACTTAGTGAATCAAATTTAGACTCTGCAATCAAAGCATTTGTAACAGCTGCATATTTTAAGGTCATTTGTTCGCAAATAGACTTAAACTTAACAGTGAAATTGTTTAACCTTTACTCAATAGTATTCTGAAGTGTTGCTGGTCCTTTTTTTCTTGTAAGAACTTTCCTTTCTTGGTGATAGGTTTTTTTTGCCTTTTTATTCCATAGCTGCTTGAAGGAATAGTCGAGGATCCTTGTGTATCAAATACCACAACAAGTTCATCTTCACTGTCCGATGAAGAATACACTGTCATATTCTTTGGGCTATTAGCCTTAGCACTTGCTTCAGCTATATCCTCAACTTTGAGTCTTGTCGCTCTATCTTTACCCCACACTATGTCCAGTTTTCACAAATATGAGAATTTAAAGTTTCACATTTCAATTGCATTCTTGTGATTCTATAAAAAAATAATTACAAGAAGAAGAAGATTAAAAACGTAATAACAAGAAAATGTTATAATTATAAGAAAAGAAACCACTAAAATAAGAGTTCAATCAACTTTTGAGTTAGATGTCCTTACCAAGCACCATTCATAAAATCATTGTTTCTTACAATTGATCTTATGCTCAGCATCATCCCACTGACAGTCACTTTGCTACATATTTTAGAAATTGGATTGTACTTCTTTCTTAATCATTTAATCTTAGAGTCAATGTGGGGATCGACATCCTTATCAAAATTGGGAATCTTGCTCAATAACATCTTGTGCACTTCAACCATATAATTGTTCTTAAATCCCCCATCTTCTTTCCATAAAGGATCGCAAGCTAGTTCTTGCAAAACATTGACCAAAGCATTAACCTCATCACCCTTTCAATATTTCTTATTCTTTCCCCTCCCACAGGCAGCCATAGTCATTCCTAATAAAAGAACGACAATGTAAGAGTTATCAAAGAAACAACATATAACAAAAATAACTTTGCTAGAAAATTTAAAGCATGCGCATTTAATCTAATAACTCACGAACACATAGTCAAATAAACAGAGATGTTCATATGGGTGCATTTCAAAAGTAATCCAATAACTGAAAGTTATATATTACTAATAGTAAACAAACAGAGATGCTCAACATTCAGGTACATTAATCGAAATCAAAACATTTTAACAATCTAATAAGCATATGAAACAAACATATCTTAAATTACTAATATACATCATTGTCATTGGATCTAATTGCCCATATATTATACATGTTGGTTGTCATATTATTCCTGAATTTTAACAACTCATTAGATTGACTAATTTATGTAATGTATTCCATTTCATCATCTTCTTCACTCTCATCTTCCTCACTCTCCTATTCATCTTTAGTGATTGAATCTTGTAGATCAAAGCTCATAAATTGAATCTTGTGGATCAAAGCTCATAAACTTGCGAATCAAGTTGTGTAGAAGGGAACAAGCCATTATAATGCGAACTTGGGTTTCAATTAAGAAAAATGAAAGGAACGCAAGGATCTTCCATCTTCCTTTCAACAATTCAAAGCATCTCTCAATAACATTCCTTGCTTTGGAATGCTTCATATTAAAGTATTCCTCTGTTGTCTCTGGTTGATGGTTATCGAATTCTTTAAGATGATAACGTTGCCCTCGATACGAGGCAAGAAATCCATTTGCAGTGCAATATCCAGAGTCAACCAGGTAATAACTTCCTTCATAATTAAACAATAAGTTATGATTGAGCAGCATAACTCAAAGAGAAACAAAATTGGATATTGTAATAGAAAATTACCTTGAGGGACTCGTAGACTATGAGGCCTTGAGATCGCATCTCGAAGTACATGACTATTGTGTGCAGAGCCCTCCTAACCAAGCAATACATATATGAATTGCATGTTTGAGCAACAAACACCTAAAACATTTGTTGAAATACATCATTTTCTTGTGCGATATTGGGGCTTGTCTTCATTAGGAGGTGTAGCTTTAATTAATGTCCTATCTAAGGCTCCTAGGCAACCCTACAAATTAAAACTAAAAGGTGATTTAGCACATAAAAGTTATGATATTAATGTTATAGGTTAATTATAATGTTTAATTACCTGAAAACCTTTCCATTTCTTATATTGACAATCTTGATTAATAGGCTCCGGCTTCTTGAGCAAAATACGATGCAATCTTATAATTGCATGAAGAACTTGATGGAATTGCCGACTCATGATTTCTTTACTACGGAGAAAAAGTAGACTTATTGTCCTACTCTTTTTATGGTGGGCTAAGGTGTATATGAACATTGCTATAACCTCTTCTACGGATGTGTTCCTAATGTCTTTTAAACCCCCCAACATCTCTTACCATATCACACAATATCCTAAAGGTTACTCTATCCATACGAAGTTCACTAATGCAGGCATTATCACAATCCATGGTCAATCTAAACATCCATCTCATTCTATTAATTTTTTTTCTTCCTTTGTTTTAATTTCAAGGACCTTATATTGAAGGTATAAACAACCTCTTCTATGGATTGTTCCTAGAGTTTTTTAAACCCCTGACATCTCTTACCATATCATACAATATCCTAAAGGTTGCTCTATCCAAACAAAGTTCACTAATGCAGGCATTATCACAATTTATGGTCAATCTAAACATCCATCTCATTCTATTAATCCTTTTTTCTTCCTTTGTTTTAATTTGATGGACCTTATATTGAAGGTACAAACAATACTTAACATAATGGATAGCAAATAAGATAATCATCATATTATTTATTGTTTGTTAAAGTATCAAAATTTGTTTTAGTTTGTGCCATCGTTCGCTAGTAAGGGGCGAGCCATTTTAATCTACATTAAAAAATTAAGAAAATAATAGTCCAACATATAAATAGGGCATGTTGAAAAGCTAAGTAATAGCAGTGGAAAAGAGATAAAACAATAAGCGAATGTAATAGAGAAACATGATCAAGAAGAAGATCAGTTCTTATGCATACTTCTAACAAAATAGCTATTGTACTTCAAGTTCCCAACCTTGATAAAAATATATCAAGTTTTGCTCTATTGATTAATAGAGGATATGAACGAACTTTGCTAGTGGTGAATGAGTGATAGTTGATATTAAAAGAGCTCAAATTGATGAGAATTTGCATGCAGAACAAACTTTGTTAAGCACATCCATAGATTGAGAGACATTAGAGTACACAGGTTGATTAAGCACTTATTGGGAAGTTCTGTTTTGCAACCTCTGAGACATGAAATTATTTGCAGGAGTCTACAGTGTAAGAATACTAAAGAAGATATCTATAGTAACTTATCATCAGGCACTTTGTTGTTATAATAACTATGTTCAGTATACTTGATATGTGCTTAATTGTCGATATTTTTAATTATTTGCACTTAGCGATTAATGGTACATAAATGCTTAAAATACTCACTTTAATTCATATTTGATTTTAGGTATAATTTAAGAGCAAAGAAATTAAAGTGAGCCGAAAGCACGACATATGGATCATTTTTCGGAAATTAATATCAACTTGCTTTTATGGAGGAAGAAGAAAAAAAATTTAAATTTAAAAGCAAACTGCTCAAAACGACAATCAGAGAATGAAATAAGCAAATGAAACGCAACAGTCCAAATGACAACGTGAATTAAATGTGCTGGAGTGGAACGTATCTGACGCTAGAGGAGAGCTAAAGCAGCGTGGAAGCAAATTAAATTATGAAGCCACAATTAATTACAAGAGGCTGGCAACACGTGGAGGCCAGCAAATTAAATGGGAGGAGCATTAAATCATTTAAAGAGGCGCACAATACAAGAGAATGAGCGAGGGGAATCACGCATGAGAGGGTTTTAAAAAAAATCAGAAACGTATGAGAGTGGAGCAACAAGTGAGTGGCGGCGCTTGAAGACAACCAGGAGAGGCGTGAGTAGCTCGCGGCTACGTGGCTGCTGAGGGCTGCTGCGACTTGGAGCTGGGCGGCTTGGCTGCTGGAGGAAGGATTGTGGCTGGAGCACGCTACAAGCACGAGAGCACACGCAGAGGAGGAGACAAAGAGGCAGCAGTGTTTTCAGTTGATGTGTGCCATTTATTTGTCACATCGTCAATAGTAGACACAAGGCTTGGCTTGCGTCTGGAGAAGCGGTGGAGAAGCTGGGAGTTGGCGCAACCAGTGTATTGAACGTGCACGGTGGGATGACAATAAATCAGTAGGTTTAATTGTCAAATTAGTGAATAGTGAAAGGTAGCTTGCGGCAGTGAGGAAAATTGTAGGGATTTTTGGTTAGGGATGAAGTTGAGGGTTGAAGCACTTTGTTGGAAAATAACGATGAA
>JANKYE010000223.1:25651117-25664175 GCA_032467995.1 Erythroxylum dillonii
TTTATTTAGTACACTGTAAAATTGAGTAAAATTTTATATTTAAAATATAAATGATCCAAATATAAATAAATAAGAATTTTACAAGAATATTAGAAGTTTTAAAAAGATGGGAAAATTGAAATAAAGTTGATATTTTTGCGTTAGTATAGTTTTTATTTAATTAGCCCATATTGTAATTTTCTATTTCTTCCATTTTTTATTTAACCTTAATGGAAGAAATCTCTCAATGATAAGATTAGGAGTCTTGGAAATTTAAGTCTTTTTAATACGTAAATGAGTTGTAGTAACAATTTAGGTTCTATATGCATATATGACATTTTTATTAGATAAAGATAAGACTGTGTATTACAGGACCTTTTCAAATCTTGTGTTTTAGTGAAACTTTTAACTGAGTGATAGGTGCTGTTGCTGTTGCTGTTATATGCATATAATAAATTAACCGTGCAATCCTTTCTGTTTTTCTTTTTAACTTTTGGAACAGCAAGTACATGACAAAGAGAGTGTGAGTATATATTTTGGGAAGTATAGTTCTACCATATCCATTACTATAACTTTGATAGCTTAACTTGAATGGAGATGTATGAGGAACACGAGTTCCCCTAAACTCAGTTCTCTAGACATGCAATACAAGAAAACAAAGCAAATTCACACATGAAAATCTCTTAATCATTAGTTGAGGAAATCAAGGACAAGAAGCAGCAAGCAAGGCACTTGCCAAATAGAAGAAAACAAAAGAAGATATGTAGAGCTAATTTAGCTGAACATACAAAAGTATAAAGCTAGACATACCCACTTATCTGTTCTGGACCACTGACCCAACCTGCTCTTATGGTCTTCCATTGTGGAATTACACAAGTATGTAGAAATATAGGCATAGACTTGTACACCAACGACCCTTTGCTAGACGTGCCCACTTATCTATTCTGGACCACTGACCCAACCTGCTCTTATGGTGTTCCATTGTGGAATCATACAAGTATGTAGAAAATGCTACAAATATATGCATAGACTTGTACACCAACGACGACCCTCTCTCTTTCTCCCTACGTATACGGGCCAATCAAATATGTAATGTGATGATGTTGTTTCTAGAAAGAATTTAAGGTTTTAGGTAAGGACAAGAAAGTGAAGACAACAAAATATCAAGTTGTGTAATGATGATGAGCAGACTTGGCTATGAATACAAGGCAAGTCAAGTGAGTTGGGAGATTGTATGACATGAAATTGGAGAAGATAGAGGAGCTAGCTAATTATAGTTTGGTTGTTAAATATAGATACTACGAAATGGATTGAAAATTGAGTGATGTATGCTAGAAAAGTGAACAACCATGCCATAGATTTTGAATAAGGGAAATTATCAATATTTTAATAACCGAACTGAAAGTTAAATTAGTAAAATAAGAGGTTTATGATTTAAAAGGTTTAATTGGTATTAGGTCGTTATAAAATCAGTTAAAAATTAAATAAAATTAAAGAATTTAAAATATTATTAAAAGAGATTGTCCTTTGTCTATTGAGAAATTTTAAATTTAATTGAAAAAAGAGATTGCTAAATGAAAATTACCTGATTTATAAAAACTTATTAATTTACAAAAATTAACCGATTAATTAATAAATTAATCGATTTTTAACAACAAAAATTATTAAAATAAATTGAACCAAAAAATTAAAAATTAAACTGAAAAATTGGACAATTTAAGGTTTAACTTGTCGAATTGGATGAGTTTTTTTAAGTATTAGAAATTATTACTATTATTAGTATTACTTGTTATTATTATATGACATAAATAGGTGATGCATGGTTTAATGTTGGAGTATAAAATAAGGAAAAAAAAAAGTAGGGAAAGGAAAGGAATTTTGGCAGAACTTGAAGAGGGATTAGGAAGCAAAGGAATGTATCGGGAAGCGGGTTTGCTGGTGATATGCACGCCGGCCGGCAGCTTTACTAATTACTAAACCACCATCTCTTTCTAAGCCTAACTGGCACGCCTGCACCTCACTATCCACTAAAACCCATATCAAACTCTTCCATGTAGCTCTCTGGAACTTTTGCTGTCACAGAGAGCTACATGTTTATGTATGATAAGCGCAACAGGTTTAGGTATCTTTTCATTATCTTTGTTGTACTTCGATATTGCTAAACATTAGCCATTTCAAGCCTAACTTCAATGTCTTTTGGAGTTCCAGTCAAACGGTATTACTCAATTCTCTCTCTTTCCTAGGTTATGATATGCTACTTTAAGTAATAAAGTAAAGAATGTTGAACTATGCAAGTGAAACCCAATGGCCCACTTCCTACTTTCTCATCGAACACACAAAAGAAAAGCTCATTTATACTCTCGTATGGATTCCTCTCCCTTTTATCAGACTCTCTGTGTCTCTCTCTTTTTCCTATCTATTCCTCTTCCAGTCTTAATTATCAAAAGTTCCATGGCTTAACCCAACTTGCAGCATAGAAATCCAACTTGAAAGAAAGATCCTAACTTTAATCATCTCTCTACCCCAATTCTACAGTTTTCCTTCCTTCCAACGAAGATCATCAACCCAGATGTTTTATGTTTGATGTGGGTCTCTGTGTCTGTTAAATGGATGCCTTGTTTAGGTTAGTCAGTCTTCAACAATCTGATCAGTCTTTCAATTCTACAAGCAGAACCTCAAGTAGCTCCAGATCCTCGAGACAAAATCACAGTAACCATCATCGCTACCGACAAGAAGACGAAGAATGCTTCAACTTTTTCATGGATGAAGAAGACTTCTCTTCGTCTTCTTCTAAATATTACTATCCTTATCACCATCAACAACAACAACACACCCCCACATCAACCCCCACTAACACTAGCACCCCCACCACTGCTCAACCTCCTCCCGACTCCACTGATTTCATTTCCTCTCCTTCTTGTGACCTCAACTTGGAATTCTCCGGAAAGTGGTCCACGGATGTCCTCCTGGAAGCTGCTCGTGCCATCGCCGATAAGAACAGTGCTCGTGTCCAACATTTGATGTGGATACTCAACGAACTTGGCTCTCCTTATGGCGACACAGACCAAAAACTTGCTTTTTACTTCCTCCAAGCTTTATTCAGCCGCATGACTGACGCCGGCGAGAGGTATTACCGTACTTTACAGTCATCATCTGATAAAACACGCTCTTTTGAGTCCACGAGGAGAATGATATTGAAATTTCAAGAGGTGAGTCCTTGGACTACTTTTGGTCACGTCTCTTGTAATGGTGCAATAATGGAAGCTTTTGAAGGTGAAAGTAAGTTGCATATTATTGATATTAGCAACACATATTGCACCCAATGGCCAACTTTGCTCGAAGCTCTCGCGACTCGCAGGGAGGAGACATTAGAGTTCAGGCTAACCACTGTCGTGACTTCCAAAACTAGTGTAGTTACTCCAAGCAATGGAGGGTTAGCTGCAGTTCGAAAAGTAATGAAAGAAATTGGAAACAGAATAGAAAAGTTTGCTAGGCTCATGCGTGTTCCATTGAAATTCAACATCATACACCACGCAGGTGATCTAAGTGACCTAAACTTCGCTGAATTGGACATCAAAGACGATGAAGCTTTGGCCATCAACTGTATCGGAGCTTTGCACTCAATCACTTCTGTTTCCAATCGCAGAGACTATGTTATATCGACTTTCAGAAGATTACAGCCAAGAATCATCACTATAGTAGAAGAAGAAGCTGATCTCGAGGTGGGTGTTGATGGGTTAGAGTTTCTTAATGGTTTTCATGAATGCTTGAGATGGTTTAGGGTTTACTTCGATTCATTAGACGAGAGCTTTCCAATAAGAAGCAACGAAAGATTGATGCTTGAAAGAGCAGCAGGGAGGGCAATGGTTGACCTAATAGCATGTCCACCATCAGAGTCTGTGGAACGAAGGGAGACGGCGGCGAGGTGGTCTGGACGGTTGCATGCCGGAGGCATCATTCCGGTGGTCTTGAGCGACGAGGTGTTGGACGATGTACGCGCCTTGTTGAGGAGGTATAAGGAGGGTTGGTCAACGACAAATTGTGAATATGGTGGAATCTTCCTGTGTTGGAAGGACCACCCTGTTGTGTGGGCTAGTGCTTGGAGGCCTTAATGATCACGAGAGTTTCTTATATTTTTCTCTTTTTTTATTTCCGATTTTTAAGGTAAAAGTTTACACGTGTGAAGAGTTCCCTTAGCACGTGCATGGAAGTGATGATGTGGGGGGGATGGTATTGGGTGGATTAAGGAGAGAGTGGGGAAGGAATTCTTTATGATTCCAATTATCATTTTTCGAATAATTAGTAAAATTATACCTTTATAATTGGAATATGACAGGCCTGAGTCACGAAAATGATATCTTTATAAAAATAAAAAACGCTATGTATAATTATTGATGACCCTCTTCTAATCTTTATAAAGCAAAGAGTCTTATGCATTGAAATAAATTATTGGCTTTTAAATAAAATTGTCTTAATCACACTTTAAACATTTTCATTTATATATATATAAAATGTCTTATAAATTGATACATCGAATAAAATTCTTTTATATTATAATTCAAGTCAAAGAATTTAATTTACTCAATTTAAAATTTTGAGTGGGCCAAATTGAAGTTATGTCAAATTTAAGATTTTTGTTTACACAAATTAGGATATTTGGAGTGGTCCATAAGGGTCTCTCCCAATATCCTTTTTAGTGTTGCTCTTCACATCTCACGTGACCTTGACATTACCCCACTCCTCCTCTACCTTCTTTTTTTTTTTTTGGTCTTCCCTTTTAAATATTCATAGTCTTTGCAGTCTCATTGTGTTAATATAATGAATATAATAAAAATATCAATCAGCATCGTGTTTAATTAAATAACATGCCCATGTCTCACTCGACAACAACATTTAGCTTAAACCTTATTTTAAAATTTAAGGGTCGTATTAGAACTCTTTTAATAAAAAATCGAAGAAAGAGTTAAACTTGTAAGAGTTTAAAGTTTAAAAGATTCTACTGATATTCGACTATTATAAAACTAGTTAAAGATTGAATAAAATTTTAAAAAATTATTAAATAAAAATTAATTAATTAATTTTAGTTTATAATAACTTATTAATTTTAAAAAATTAACCGATTAATTAATAAACTGATTAATTTTTAACAAAAAATTTATAAAAATAAATGGGGCCAAAAAATTAATCAATTCAAGATTTTTTCAATTGGACTGATTGATCAGTTCAGTTTTTTAATTATTCTACTCCATGATTGATAGGCTGCTATCTGTCGCTCACAGTCAAAGAAAAATAGACTGATAAACATAAAGATAGAAGACATAGCAGTCCTTCTCTGTAAGTGGATGACTTTTTCATGCTTTGAAACATCCTTTATACTTTTTTTGTACGTTGTATCAGATCTTTCACTTTCAAGATCGTAGCTGATACTCATAAGATATGTTCTTATGATGAAATTAGAAAAAAAGAGAGCTAATTTTAACTTAACTTCGTTCAATAACTCAACATGAGGTTTTTGCAAAGATTGGAAACTCTAATTTAAGTTGTTCTTATCATCTAATCAGCTATTTAATTGTATAAGTGAGAGTTGAGCCCTGCTAACCACTCTGCTTTAAGGTCAGAGTATATATCATACATGGTGTCATAGAGTTTGCTGATCTAAGGCATTTCTTTGCTACACCAATCAATTTGGCCGACTAAAACTGCCACTTATAGTTTAACTTCATGCTGAGCGATCAACAGAAAGAACACAAATTTGGATGATTTAACGTTAGGACAAACCGTGTCATGCAGCATATGTTTGAAAAGTCTGCTGGTGCTTTTGCTTTTGACCAACTAAAGAAACAAAATATCTCGCAGAAGATGGAAGCAAAGCAGAGGCAATTTGGTCCCTTCCATTGCTATTCTCTCCAAGCAAAAACCCAATCCATCTTTTGCCAGTCTTCCAACTTGAAACAATTTGGCTGTTGATGCTGACCTTATTCTGAATACCACTTCTGATTTATTTATATATCTTTTTATAGTACTTACATAAATTAGAGTTTTGTAACCTTGTAAAAGAAGTTCTAAAATGCATTTAAATAGAGTGACCATGCTATTCATTGAATTATGCCAAGTCCAGTCAGTTGGATTTCCTGATAATATGCGAAGATGCAGAAGTTCATGCCATGTTGTGTCCATTTGTGTGAAGGGGCAAAGCAAGAGCGCTTGCCTAATGCCAATCAACCTTCTCCAGTATAGTCCAGCAGCAAAGCTTCAGAAGCCTCCAATTTGTTCCAGACTGGAATCAAATTGGAATGTAGCAGCTTAAACCTGAAGGATTGTAAAAAAATTAATCCTTGCTTTAGAGAGTCTATATAGTGGGAAGATAACCTTTTGCATCTGACACTCATGACTATAACTATCAAACTAGTTAATTTACCCCTGCAAGAATGAGATGGTAACGCATAAGAGAGCTGGCCTTTTCAAAGCTAATATTACCATCACTTGAACAAAGAGAGATGTTGGTTAAAAGCAAATGCTTTTAAAGAAAACCTATACCTGTGAAAGAATTAGCAAATGCCATTACATATTATACACTAAAACTGCTAACAATCATGTCATTTAAGAACATTCAACCCATAAGGAAGCCTCCACTTCTTATGCCAGTAGATTGTTACTCTTGGCCAAGCTGGGAATCCAAAATTGTAATCAAGCGTTTGATCAGCCAACCCCCCAACTATCAAGGGCAACCACACATACCGTGAGTCCCTCAAATCAGATGGATTCCATCGATCCGCCATGAAAATGAACAAACCAGGCAATCCTGGTAAAGGTATTACAAAAGTGCTTTGTGCAAAATAAGTCGTCAGTCGGAATACCTTGTTCCCTCCACTGCAAGGGTTTCCCATAGTCTCCCACGGACCCATAATTGAATGGGCTGCATGAGCTAGGGCCTTATTTGGTGCCCAGCCACTGCACCCTGATGTGATCATGTAGTAAACTCCTTCATGTTTAAAGATAGCCGGGGCTTCCCGGCGTTTTCCAACAAGAATTTTCCTCATAACGTGTGTGACATCAAGATAATCTCCACTGAGAGGTCCAATGTGAAGTTCACTATTGACCTCAGAGGAATATATAAGATAGGCTTCACCATTATCATCTTTGAATATTGTCATATCCCGGCTGTCAAACCCATGGGGCCGTTTGCTGTATAGGTAATCAAAAGGACCAGTTGGGTGATAACTTACAGCAACCCCAACAGCAGCTTTGGTGTAGTTGACATCATCAATGTGCATCCACATTACATACTGCCCTGTCTTTTCATTATATATAACCTTTGGCCTCTCAAGTACGTTGGATTTGTAAAGGTCGTGAGCTTCATTTGTCTCTTCTGCTGCAAGCACTATGCCCTCGTTTTTCCAGCTCCACAGGTCCTTAGAGGAGTAGCAACCAACTCCTATAATGTCAACCTAAACCAAAGTTCATAAAAGTCCATATTTACTTAATCAAGGACTTAAATTTCATGCTATATACATGGTGAAAACAAGAATAATAGTAATACATGACATTATTAAGAACACTAAGCTCAGGTACACGGTAAAAGTATTTTCTTAGTAGAAAAAACTTAATGATAACTATACACTTTGTAGGAGACTAAAAGAAAACTTTCCGATATCATACTTTAATTATTCATTTTGATCTCCTTGGCAAAAAGAAAGGTGCATTTTGATTTGACTCACATGTACATATGTGTTAAAAGAATCATTTCAAAAATTTTCAAAATCCAATGGAAATGCCTAAACTCACACAGTCCAGAACAACCACCTTGAAGAATATGAATGAAGTTTAGCTAGCAAAAAGATTTCTCCCACTCAGTAGCACTACCTGCTGGTATTTTGCCTATCCATGTTGGGAGAGAGTTCTGAAAATTAAATACGAGCTTACTTAACTGATTTCTGAAGCTTTGGACTGGAAGAACAAATATTGGTGCCACTTAATCCACTCAAACTGAAACTTATGCAGGAACTAGTTTCTTAAAAAGAGAAATGGAAATATTGACATCTTGAATTAGAAAAACAGAAGGATAGAAGTATTTAATCTAAGGCATCATACCTAGTAGTCAATTCTGCAGGACAAAAATGTTCTCCAGTAGGACTTCTAGGATACTATGCAAGGAAATAAGCGTATTTAATTAATAATTAACCCTTTCATGGACTTAGATGTAGATCAAAGAGTTCATTTGCATGCTGAACTGAAATAAATGTAGGACCTTGAACAGAAATATTCACATCAGATTGTTTTTCCGGTCTTCCCCATCATATTCAATTTCCCCAAAGTATGCAATTACTACCACAAACAAATCAAAAAGCCGCTCAGAGTTATACAACTCAATACCAGCAACTTCTAGTGAACCATTATATCATCACTAGCTCAACTACCCAGTCAAAAAAATAATGGTTGATGTAAATTTTGTTGTATCTGTTTTCCAGCACATGGAAGCTAAAACCAATAAAAAGAACAAAACCGTATTCCAAAATCAATCCTAACAAGATTATAGATAACAAAAATCAGACCAGTATCAAGTATTAATGGGATTAATTCTCTACTCAAAGTGGAGAGAGGCCTCAAAAGCTAACCATCAAAGTTGGTATTAACTTGGTGAATTGTCAAACGAAGTATACACTGTTAGGATTTAAACAAAATTCACTTCCAATACAAAACAGCATGGTTTCAAGGAATTTCATGAACCAGAATCAACTGTGCAGAATTCAAAGAAGATTGAAATTTATGCTCATCTATAATTTCTATAATATTTGATGAATCATAATCAAAAGAGCATACGGTCACATGATTGCTAATCAATCGTAATGGCCCACAAATTAAAAGAATATAGAGCAATGAAATTTCCACTCACAGCTGCAATTTCTATATAATATTTTCATAGAGGAAAATGATTGTCAGAAACTGGCAACAAAATATGGTAAAATGAATATGTAGCACTCACTCGTGCTGCTGCTTTTTTATGAGCATGATAGGTTGGTCCATCTTTGTACTCTCCATACCAATAATATGTCCTAGACTTTTCATCATACAGGATGCCCCCTCCATGAGCTTGAATCGGGTTCCCATCTGTATCCAACCAAATCCTCCCAGGGTGATAGTAGGAACTATCATTGCTAGCACTCTTCGTTGGACCTATAGCACCTTTCTTGCCAGGAAAGAATACACGCCTAAGTTGCGAATTCTCATCAAGAAATTCATCAATCAGTGTGGTTGCCCTTCTAGACTGTCGTTTTGCTGTACGTGGTGATCTTTTCCTAGGTGGGGGAATTTGAATGTTCTCCTGTTCCACTTCTATAAGGTCACAAATTACTGGATTACGACCTGCCCGAAATTGAACATCTCCACCTTTTCCACCATTGTGGTTGACAAGGGAGTACAGATGATTTAAAAGTAGAAATCCCACCAAACTCCAAACCACTGAAGATAACGAGCATCTGCTCCCTGCAATGCCAAATTAAAAGTTGTTGATTTCCTATAATTGTTCTTTACTCTCATTTTCTTTCCTCTTTTACCTCCAAGGCAACACTGCATTTAAACTTATGCAACACGCGGAGATCCAATTAACTGGACCAAATACGAGTCACAACAAAAGTGCTGCATAGTTGTTCATGACATGGTCAGAATGCTCAGAGCAAACGAGAAGTAGAAAGATTCATGCTAGGAATAAATTAATGATTTCCATTTAGAACTTTCAATGGCAACAAACTGGAAAATGTTTTTCCCATAAAAGTCAAAACTTTCCCAATCATCAGGTACTTTCCATGATACATAAACAAATAGCAGAACTGGCAGTATTATTATTTCAGTAAAAGTTTATAAAAAATGATCCCATCATTCCCATATCAATCTAACGCGTTCAAAGATATCTCAGAGGTAGTTCTATCGCAGATGGTAAATCAACTAACAAACCCATATGAATGATTTAGGCTCCCTCTCCCAACCATCCACCCCCTCTGATTTCTCAAGCCATGTTGATATTAAATCATTTCAGAAACTTCATAAAAAAAATGAAGTCGAATATGCAGGAGAAAACCAAACACGTAATAAAGCAACAACCGAGTGCCAAAGTCAAACAACTTACCTGGCAAGAACCGAACCATGAGGAGAGCTAAATTTTCAGAGATGAGTTTAACAGAGGATGCTCTTCATAGTTCGAGCAACGAACGAACTCGGTGAAGTAAAAAATCCACAGCCCAGTTCACACGTACCATCCAACATGAACAAAGAGGCTCTCATTTGACAAGCCCCCAACAAAAAGGTCAAAAGCAGAACAGAAGCAGAGATTGAAGTTGCGTATTACTTGATTTTACTGGTTCAATACGGATCTAGGGGCGGTTGATGAAAGGTGACGATGACTTGAGAACAAAGTTGCTGTCTTTGTCTCTCTTATCCGTGTGTGTGAGACAACATTTGTTGGGAGATGACGGCCCTTTGACTTCTCTCACTCTTAACAGGATTTGTCTCAAACTCCGAAGATTTCGTGTCCGCTTTAATAACGAGGGCATATGGAAGTTTGGAGATCGGAAAATTTGGAAATAAGATCACGTAAAACCTATCCCATTAAAATTTTACGCCAAATCTAATATAAAAAAATTTATTTTAAGAATCTTTTTTACATTAAATTTAGGCTCGATTTAATTGGCGGAAAAATAAAGTAAATTTGAAATATAATTACTTGAAAAAAAAATCTACAAAAATAAAGATATTTATATATTTGGATACTTATACAAATTTTAATAAAAAAGTTGGGTGGAATTTTATAATAGTGTTTGGTATGCAATAGTATTTTATAGAATGTAACTTAATTTTGACTTATGTTTTTAATTATATCCTTACAAACTGAATTTTGCACCAAATTTGGTGATCAAGTATTTTAAAAAATATTTAATAATAATTGATTTATTAACTAAATTAATTTATATTTATACAATAATTTTTATTTTTATTTATTTATTGTACATTTAACTTCTAATCCTCTTATTTACCATATAGTTTTCACAATGTTCAATCAATACATTACGAAGTTCATAATGAACTTCTTTATTTTTAATTTGCTTATGTTTAGTAAGGAATTTTTGAAATATAATTATATCGTCTCTATTAATATTAATTTTAGAGATTGACGTTTCGCTCCAATATAATATGACCTCTTGGATATCATGTTTGTTCTCAAATTTACTTTTTATTCTTAAAATATTTTATTAATGAATTTATAACACTTATAAACAAGAATTATAAATAAATATTATAAATAAATTTAATATTATACTCAATATTAGTATCATTTTAAATGAGATCTTTGTAATAATATATTTTGTTTAAAGTAACATATATTTTAAATTTAATTACTTAATAAATTATGTAAATAAATCAAATTATGATAATGACGTAAAATGAATATGAAAATAAGAAAATGGTCAAAGATGTCATTTTACAACTTCTGATGCATGAATAGTAACACACCAAATTTAATATGTTACTATGCGTTATATTAAAATGATGTCCAATTTTAGTATGTTCCTTGGAGTGAATTTATCACACTAAAACACCAAATTTTTGTGTGTTCCTTGTAATAATTTTATCATACCAAAATACCAAGATTTGGTGTTTTGATGTATTGGTTAGAGATGACTAAGTCGGTTCAAGTTTTAATCCATTGTTCCCTACCTTGATCGCCCAAAAGTTATAAGTTGTATCAAGTTTTAATAAATGTTAATTTATTAAATTAAAATCATTATTAATTTTAATTTAATAAAATGATACATATATTTAAAAGTCTATTTATTTCATTACTCATTTATGCCAAAACTAAAGTGAAAAGAGAAAATATTTAAGGTTTTAAAAGTTGAACTGATATTATACTTTCATAAAATCAATTAAAGTTAGAATAAAATTGAAGAATTTTAAAATATGATTGAAATAAACCGTGCTTAATTTAAAGTTTAATTAGAAAGGAAGACTGTTAAATAAAAGCTAATTGGTTTATTTTGGTTTATAAAAATTAATCAGACCAAAAAATTTAAAATTGAATCAAAATTTGGGCAATTTAAGATTTTCACAATTGAATCTATCAAACTGACCCGTTTTTTTAATTCAAATTTGGTAATGATTTAAGCCATGCAAATATTAAGAGTAATGTATTTATTAATTTTTATAATTGTTATTAAATAAAATTTTAAATAATTATTATATATTTTATATCTTTAATAAATTAATAATTATTATATAAATTAAATGATAGTTCTATTTCAAAATTAACATCTGTTAATACTTCAAGATATTTATAAAATAACAGGATGCTTACTAGTTTGCTTTCGTGGGATAGGCTCGTATCCATACTTTGATGTCCATGCTAAGTTTTATCTCAAGTCATTGACAAATAACCTAAAGTCATCCATTACGAACCCAATTTCTTTTATTTTAAGTATATATATCCTAAGGACAAATGAGATTGATGATCATGAAATTTCATCCCACCGTCCCGAATAGCCCCTTTATACCTGGTCACGCCTTTGACTCTGCCATTATTAATTTTTATTTCTTACATTCTGTTCTTTCTTCTTTTTAACCTTTTGTTCTTATATGCATGTTACCATCTACTAAGGGCAAATGTACAACAACATTTTTCTGCATGTTGTACCACGATGGTTGAATAAAATATACAACATAATTCTCATCATAGACTCATAAGTATTATTAAGTATATCCGATTGTATGGATGGTTATGACTTGTTAACTCACAATCGTACATGTTATATCATTTAATAATTATTATTGATTAATAATTATTTGATTTTTAATTATGATATTATTAAATATTTTTATTTATGTTATTATTAATTATAAATTATCACATGTTTCTATTAATTATTATTATTAATTAATTGTTAATTATGTAATTATTGCTTTTTGTTATTATGAACTATATTAGTCACAACCGTGTATGTTATTATTAATTGTTAAATATTATTAATTATTAAGTATATTAAGTATTATATTATTAAATTATAACATTTTTATTATTTCTTATTATTAAT
>JANKYE010000223.1:25666847-25695367 GCA_032467995.1 Erythroxylum dillonii
TTAATTATGTAATTATTAATTGTTAAATATTATTAATTAAATTTTATTTTATTATTAATTATATTAAGTATTATATACTAAGCGCGAACGGGCATCTTCGTCGTCATTCCTACGTGTCCTAATCTAACGGCCTCAATTTATTCCCATCATCGAACAACCCCAATTTATTCCATGGAAATCATAAAACTCTCGTTATACCGAAGCTCTTGAAGGTTCAACCTTAAATGCACTTGCAAAGCCCTTTCTCTCTCTCTCTTCTCTTCTAGGGCTTTGAGCAGTGCTGGGTGAGTTAGAGATGGAGCAGGCAGAAGACCAAGTTTGTTCCAATTAAATATCGTAACTTCCTTTGCTATTAATTATTTTTTTCGGTGTGAAGTGGCTTTGGACGATGTGGCTTCAGTTGCTCAATTTGGTCTTCATTTGTTCAACTTATCACAGAACAAACTCTACGCCTAGGTTTGGTTTTTTTTTTTCTCTCTGTAATATCATAATAGTCTTGTTTTTCTTTTTCTTGTTACAATGCAGGTGTCTACGATCCACTAGAAGAAGAAGGCCAAGTTTGTTTTAATTAAATATCTTAACTTCTTTTGTTATTAATTATTTTTTGGAGTGTAACTTAGAAATCGTTTAATTTGCTATGACGACTTCATTAACTTTGTTTTAGATGATTGTTGTGTGTTATCAGTATATGGTAAGCATTGTTGATTTTGGATTTTTGTTTAGACGAGTGGTTCTTGTGAAAGAAGCTACGCAACCTGGAGAAGATCCTATTGATATTACGCCCAAAGGATTTGCTTCGGACGACAACTCAGAAATATGGCGTGGGACATTCTGCATATTGGATGACACTATCATTTTCTCAAATTACAAGGACCAAAGGCTTTATAAACAGTTTATCAATTCCAAAGGTCTGATGAATTACTCGACTGTGTGACCTTTTTTTCTTATTTGATTTTCATCAACAAATTTGAAGAAGATACTATCTACTCTGCTTCCTTGACTCCTCTCTCATTTCCAGTCATATATTGTGTACTCTGTCAAGTAGCATATGGTTAGGGCTTGGAAAGAATTTTTATGCTGAGTGTTAACTTTATAGCACATAAAGATTTGGCTCCTGCGCCACTTACACCAAATTACACGCGGTCCAGTGGTCTCCTTTACTAATGGAGTCTTTAATTAACGCTTCAACCTTCATGTCATTGTAATGGAAGGTATCTAACGTCATAGATACTTGTTATTTAGTATTGATAAGTGGATGATTGACTTATTTCGGTTTTGTAGATCGTCAAGTAAGTAATACAAATACAATTGCAACTATTTTTGCTATGAGCCTTAATGACAAAGATGCCCAAGGTAATGAAAAGAGGAACCTTTTTTCTTCAAAGGAAAAACTATTTTTTTGCGTGCATTGCCTTTGACTTTTCGTTTAAACTTAGAGTTTCTTTTGTTGTTATGAATTTCAGAACCAAAAGCATTAGTAAGTGGCAATGACTTCTATGCCTTTCCTTATCTGAACCCCAAAATTGATCGAATAGTTTGGATAGAATGGAGTTACCCTAACATGCCGTGAGATAAAGTAGAACTTTAGGTTGGCTACACATCTAAGAATGGCTGAGAGCAGGTTCTTACTGCTTACATATTAAGAACTTTCTTTATTAATAATTTCCATATTGCACTTTACCCATAATACTAAAAACTGCATTCAATACACAATTATAAAGTCATTTATTTTGGTGAGTATTGGTTTAATGTAACTCAGCTTGGATAAAGGAAGGAGATATTGTGTTGTCTCAATAGTTTCGATAAACCTACTCACTAAAATTCTTGAACCTTATGTTCACATTCCCAATTCCTCAACATCATTAGTAATTGAAATATTTGTCATAAGAGAAACTTTTGAAGTTTTTGTTTGACACATCTTTTAATTGAGAATCAACATTTAGGGGCATACTTAATTTTGCACATATTCTGTTTTTGAATATTGAATGTGTTGGCAGGGATGCTTACAAATGCATACGTGTTGTTAGTCAAGATCCTACACTTCTGGAATCTCCAACTGAACCAAAGTGGTCTTCCAATGGTTTTCATTCTTTACTTGCAATATTTTAAATAATAACACACCATTTTGTTAATGTAAGAGAAAAATGTGTGCTAAGGAGCAAGTTTGCTGGTATAATTAAGGTTGGTCTTCCATTATATAATATTCATAAACTAAATGTTACTTGAAGAACAATTATTTGGTGCTAATGACTTAATCCTATAAGCAAGGTGTGTTTAGTTTCAAATTAAAAAAAAATTAGTAGATGCAAGTAAATGTTTGTTCTATGAAGTTTCTTTATTCTACTTGTTAGGCTTAGGATCACAATATGTTGTTATCTTCCTTAGGTTGCTTTAAGATTTTTCTACCTCAATTCAAATTAGTTGTCAAGTACCATAATTTTTGTTTATGGAGTGATATAGGAATCTAACGTTTAGATTGGCATGAAGTTTTAAATATTGTTCCAGGGAACCTATGTGTCATTTTATATTGTGATTGCTTCATTTCAATTTGAGATGTGGGGAATCCTGCAGCCTGACATGTGGAATGTAGTCCCTTCTAGTTGTTGGAATTGGGATGCTCTGAGAGAAATGATATATATGAATGGGGTGAGGAATTCACTTCTTATTGCACCAATGTCAACTGCTTCAACTAACCAGATTTTTGGAAATAACGAGTGCTTTGAACCATATACCTCCATCATTTGCAGCTGAAGAATTTTAAGGTGTGTTATACCATCATTTTTTTAGTATTCTTCCATCTGTTTTCTTTTGTTTCCTTATTGTTTTGTTTATACAGTGGTGAATTTGTTGTGGTCAACAAACATCTTCTTCATAATTTGAATGAGATGGGGATTTGGGAAAATTCCTGAAATCCCTAATGAGTTTAAGCTTATATAAAAGTATGCAAATGTAATTTGCATGTCTATTGCTTGTTTGTTCCTTGTTCCTGCTTTTAAAGTTTACCCTTCCAATTAACTTTGTTTATGTTCATTGTTGCTACCATGACTGTTTAGGCTGATCAAGCAGAAAACCCTAGTTAATATGGCTGTTGATCGTGGATGTTACCTTGATTAGAGTCAAAGCTTTAATATACATATGCACCAGCCGTATTTTGGGAAACTACCTTACATTTATTTGCATGGTCTAAGGTATTTCCTTTGTTATAATGCCTTTGTATGTATGTGTTTGTTTTTGTGTTTATTTACATAATGTTTATTATTCTTTGTGGTACAAAAGGGTTTAAAGACAAGGATGTATTACTTGTGATCTCGTGTTGCTGCTGATGCCATCAATTTCACTGTTGACACTTCTGTCCTTCAGGTAACAACTTTTGCAATTTTTTACTGTATTTCCTTTGAATGTAGGAAAGCAAACCAACTCTCGTTCATTCCGAAGTTAAGGGATAAAATTTGTTTTGAATAGAATTTAGGCTGAGTTTGAGCTTAAAAGTTAAATTTTTAGGCTTTCGGTAGGCTCATACTTGATAAAATGATGTTATTTTTTTAATTTAATAAAGCAATACACGGTGAGACAAAAACTAATCAAGCTTAAGGATTAAACTTTTGTAGTAACTTCTTCATTCAAATTCTGATCAAACTTTTGTGATAAATAAAATAGGCATTTATTATCGCCTAGTTTAAGAATTAAAGTAAAAGTGCTCCTTTTCTGTTACAACTTTGGAAGTATCGCTGCAAAAAATTGATAGACAAATGTCCTGAGTCAGTTAGGAAGTTCATTTCAGAAGGATACCGTCTTCAATGAAGTGTAATGGAGTCTTGCCTAAAATGTCAGAAAAAAGTACCCTACTTTGCATTTATATGAATAAAATAGTATCTGCATTAAGAAATCAATAGTCATTCCCCATCACATTCATTTCTTTCCTTGTGTTGTTATTATAGTTGTTGAGTTAGAATAGTTTACCAGGAGGTATTTAATGGTCTTAGGAAGTTCTGCCTATTTTGAAAGGTGTTCCGAATTCAGATGAGCTACTAAAGTCTGTAAGGAGCATTATATATTCTCTTTGCCATACCAAAATGGATACTTGTAGCTTTTGTTTTCCTGACTCCTTGTTTACTCAGGACCAGGAGTCAACCCTCGGTAATAGACAATATCCTTTTACATCTTATTATAATGGTTTCTGTCACTTAGTGTTTATGCTAATTTGTATGTCTGTGTTTTAAAGTTTTATGCGATGTAGTTCGATGACGGTTCGCGTCTTTGGATAAAGTTTCAATTTCTCTCTTTTGAAATGCCCTTAGGTTTCATATATATTTCAATTGCTGGGAAGATCATAGAGTGGTTTAGGGAATGATTGAAACCAAATTACTGGATATCAAAGCTGCAAGACTATGCTTTGATTCGCTATTTTACTCATTAATTTTCTTTTTTTCAATTCTATATTGTTTAGTTCTTGCTAAAATGTTTGGAAGATATTGTATTCTCTGCCTGTATTCTTCACATAGTTTGAAGTAGTAAATCTTTTGTACAAAATATTTGAAGTTCTTTTCCCTCTTGTCTTTTAGAAAATTTTAATGATCAAATTATAAATTAGTTTATTTGTTAAAGTTCTGTAATTAAGAGAATTGTAATGAATTTCTAATTCAAATGTATAAAAAGATGAGGAGTACATGGCAACCATCAACCATGGAATTTTCTCATAAAACTATTTAACATTAGGTCTTTCTTCATTATGACTCATCAATTCCCATGAAATATTACTCCAATGTTAATTTATCAACACATTATATGTTATCATGGTAAAATGTGTTGTTTGCTCTAGTAGTAGTGAAGCTTTAACAACTATCATCTTTTCAATCTGTTCACATGAAAAGTCATACAGTGTATCTTGTTTCCTTGCAACAGAAAGTTCCCAACAATTTTCTTGTTTATTGGCTAGCTAAGTTTTACACGGTTGTTCCAAGTTGACCATTTTTTCTTAGGGGGTTTTTATGGGATGAATGTTTTCATTAGCTCTTGATTTGGTTGGTTTCCCTTCATCTTTTTCCATTTTCTTTTTTACTATTTCATTTATGGATGGTATTCAAAATTTCAATGTTTGATTATTGGATAATTGCAAGTTATCAGGCTAACTGATATTGTTGGGGCATCTATAAGCGAGCATTGAGACATTAGCATATGTTTGGACATCATAAGGCATTGGTTAAATTTGATGAATATTGATGGTTGGATTCCACGCGAGCAAATTTTAGGTGCTAAAGTTGTAAGTTTGTGCAAGAACACCTTTGTCTTCTTTTCATAATTAAACTTGTATTTGGTTATATATTTGTCATAAAAACCTTGCTGATGTAACTGCAGTAAGATTTCAGAGAAATTTTTTCTACAACATTCAGCTAATGGAAATCCCCCAACATTGTTTTTGGCTATCCATGATATGATTTACTTTCACTTATTTTATTGATCATTTTATTTCAGGATTGAATTTTGAAAAGTTTAATGATGTTGATTCATGTCATCCTAATTTTTTTTTGCTTTTCTTAATATTAAGTTAACAAAACATAACTTTAGATTGTTGGTGTTATTATGGTATTTTAATTATGACATTTGAAATCACTTGTGTATCTGACTGTTTAGACAGGTTTAAGCTCATACATTTATTTGTTTTCTTCATAATAAAGATCTGCAGAAAAAAAAATTCTTTAGTTAGGAAGCATTCCTAAGGGTGATTTTGGTAAGATATTGCCTATAATTAGTGCTTTTACGTGTAAGTTTGGAATTGTCAGCAATCCTAATTATTTTTTATTGTGAAATTAAATGCAGCAGTTGGCAAGACCAAACAACCCTTAGTATGAAAAGCATCCCATGGCAAAGTTTGCCTCGACGGTTTTTGAAGACAATGATACAGTTAGTACTCAAGGATTTATCATATTGTTGTTTTATGTGTCCTTTTGTCAATTTTGAAAATTTTGAATCCGGTATAGATTAAGATTAATTGAGAGTCGCAGAACGTTATGTTTTGTCCTTCGAAGGAAAGCTGTATGGTGCCATTCATGATTTATTCTTAAATAGGTGCTTAAAGGAGATGAAGAAAAAGGAAATATAAAATTTTTATAAGTGAAATCATTATATCAGTGTGTCTTGTAACCCACTTTGAATTCAATTGCTTCCCTTCTTAGCTCTGTCACAACTTCTTTCGAGAGAGGAGAAATCCTTATTACTAAACAAGGTTAGATAAGATTAATATAATTATGTATAGCCTTTTTCTGCCTTTTTTATTCCTGTAATTGATCAAAAATAAAATTTTTTAATTTATGATTTTCCATATTCAAGATATAAATGTACATTTATCCATGCAAGAAGTGGATGAAATTATAAATATGTATGTTTATCGTGTTTTATCATATGATGACATACAGAAAAAGGTATTACCATTTCAGTTCCTCTCTTTACCAACTTTTTGATAATATGGTGTGGTCCCTAAAGTGTTCAAGGAGATAGAACAATAATTTGAATTATGGATAATAAAAACCGAGAATGATTTAGTGCTTTTCTATTTTTTTACTTTGAAATTTTATCCTTTTCCCTTTTTATATTTGAGTAATGATAAATTTTTTTATAATTAAAACATGAATTACTTTAAATGTGTTTGGTGCTACCAAGTTTAAATATATAATTCAAATTAAATTATTTAAAAAAAATTTAGTACTAAATCATGATTTAGTTAAAGGTTTGAAGATTAAAATATGCATCTAAAACTTAAAGTCAAACATAAATAAAATAAAAAGAAGAGTCTATACTGTAATTATTTGTAATCATAAGTCTTTAATTTGCTCAGACTATCTCCTCTAATAACCTAAATCTACAATGACCCAACAAACTAAAACTATTTAAGAAGAAAAAATTTCCACTCACAAATAAAACAATTTCACTAAACTAAAAAATTAATTTGAAATCGCATATGCATACACATAACACATATATTAATTATCAAGACTCTTTCTTCTTCACCAACTCTCTTTGATTTTCTTCTCTTCTTCCTTTCTCTACATCTCGTTTGCATCTCCAAACATGATGAAATGAGTGAAGATTAATGGCCTTTGATCCTTTACTCACAAAATAATGTCATTAAGATTCATACAAATTTCAACATATAAAGAAAGGTCAAATTAGATAAAATTAACGACAACAATACCTCAATACTTAAACTGTAATTGTACTAAACCAAAACCAAAAACACTAAACTATGAAAACACAAAAAAAAAACAAATTAATAATGACAACTAATTATTTTCTCATTTAATAATTAAAGATGTCAAAGATCAATTCAATAAACACAACCTAAGATTTTAAAACTCATAATAATTCGCGAACAAATTATTCTTCGCATACATAACCATAATTAACAAGTACGTCAACTGAAAGACCATTAACAAGTGTGATAGACACTCACTCCACTTTCCATTCTCTCAAGCATTCAAATGTCAAAAATATTCCTTCATTATTCATTTCATGTTAAGCATCTACCATAAGATTGCTTACTAATATAATTTTCACTACTAAATATCTAACACAAACATTAATCCAAATGTCTTTATTTTGGTTGTAATAGGGCCAAGCTAAAGGTAGGAAAGAAATAAAACCAAGCTTTAAACCATAAAACTAATTGAGCATTTAAAATGATACAAATCAATAAAACATAAAACATTCAATTTTAGGAACAAGAGTTGTAACATCCCATTACCTACGGGGTGGAGGGGGGGGGGGGTGAATAATAAAAATGAGTGATTAATGGGAGATTAGAAATGCATTTCATGCTCATGCATAATGTCATACACATACACGTGAATAGTGAATTCTTGCACATGAAAATAATTGTACATGCATTCATGGACAATTCCGGGTATAACTGAATTGTAATGTGTTATTGCCGAGAATTGTGATTATATTACATAGAAAATTGTGAAATTGTGTATTGGAATTTTAATTGGAGAGTATAATTGTTATATTTTATAATTTTGGTGAATTTTAGGAATAATTTCAAAAATTATGGATTATTATGGAAAATAGAAATAAGTGACCAAAGGATATTGGAAAAATATTGGAGATAATTGGAATGTAAGGATAAGAGTTATGGGAACTAATTCAATAAGGAACTTAGTTAGAGCCTTATATATTACATAAGTGACAAGTGTCAATGACTTAGTTAAGTTGTATTTTATGATTTTGTTAGAAAGTAAGTTATGTTCTATGGGAGTTAAAGACTAAGTACTATTGTTAGTTATTTTCTTTATAGCCACCGTCTTCAAGTTTCTTCCAATACACAGAGTATTTCATCAAATATCCTCCAAAAGTTAACTTTGTTTTTCCTTATCCTTTACCACTCCCACTTTGCTATCTCTTTCTTCTGTCCTAAGAAAAAAACCGAAGCTGGTCAATTTATACAATGGTGTATGTGAATTGCATGGAGTTTAAGGCTTTGGGATAGTTGAAGATCTTCGAAATTTTAACAAGTAAGTATTGAGTAAATCCTTTAGAGTTGTTGATTATGAGATAAATTCGATGAATTTACTAACATTTGCATGGTCATGGAATTTACATACATCTTCATGAACACTGCGTTAATAAGATAAAAAAAATCTAGATATAGTGTTATGTAGTATTTGATGGTTATTTGTGATCAAATAATGTAGAAATAATTTTCTTGGAGTTGAATGATCTTAGAAACCATGTATAATTAGATGGAGAAACAATTTGAAGAAAACAGAAGTGAAGGTTCTGTTTTCACTGTATATATACGCATTTATGGGAGTTTGAGTGTTTTTAAGGATGAGCAAAAAAATGTAAATTTGAGTTAAGGAATAAGTCTGTGGTGATGTCAGGGAAAGAGAATGAAAGGTTTAAAATGAAAGTTGAGAAGAAAAATAGGGAATGTACAAAAAGGATGATTTTCTAATATGTTCTGTTTCTCTTCATTGTGATTGTATATATACATATGTGTGTGTGTGAAAATGTGAGTGTTTTAGAGATGACCAAAGAATGGTTTTAGAGTTGAAGAATAGTTGTAAGATCATAGTCTGAGGTGAGACAGATTATATAAATGATAGTTAGAGGAAGAGAATTAAGAAAATGCAAAGAATAAAGAGATAGGAAAATGTACAGAAAATGATGAAGTGCAAAACATGAAGAGGATGTGTTACTAATATCTAATTTCTTTTAATGATTGTAAGAATTTTGAGTAAACTTGCATATTAGGGGTACTGTGAATTTGTGGGGAATGAGTTGAATGAAAATGGAGTGAAAAAACTAGAAATGAAAATTGAAGTGTTGAATTTAGTGAGGAAAGACATGTATAGAAGTTGGTTATGAATGAAACAGAGAAAAGAGAAAAGAGAAGTAAATTTTAGGTCTAAACTTCCTTGATTAAACTATATTGATCTAGGAAGATTTTGACAAAATTGTCTTCATGAAAGTTGTAGATCATTCTTTTAACTTTCCATTGAAATAAAGTTTGCAATTTTTAGAGTTCTCAATCAAAAGTTATGGAGATTTGAAGTTAGGTAGGCGACTAATGAAAGTCGCGATCGTGTTTAAACTTTCTCATGAAAGTCCACGATAGCGATTTTCAGACTTTCGTATAAAAGTTTGCACGATAGCGACTTTGAAGGTTTAGAGGGTGATGAACATCTGACGATTTTTGGCTATATCTTCTTCATACGACCTCCAAATGACATGAGACTTAGACCATTGGACTCGTAAGACATTGCTCTACCTCTCTACCAAAAATCATAGCCATCTAAACTGAATTGAGAGAGATTAAGTGATTAACGTGGACGGGTCTGACTAGTATGCTCTCACCCAATTTTTGTCTTTATCTCTCACGCTTGTTGTTGGCCCCCGAAATTTTTCTTGTTGAACTAAGCATGATTTAAATGAATTATGAGGTTTGATGGATAAAGATTTGGGAGCTACTTGTTACGTAAATGTTAGTAGAATTTTTGTTAAATGGTTTGGTTGTATTAAAAGTGGTAAGAATGTATAAGGGATTATTTTGTGTAGGTAATTATTATGTTAATATTGGTAAGATTTTATGTCATAGGTTGATTGCATTTAAGTGTTAATGTTGTAAGAATGTATCAAGGGCAAAATGAGCAAGTCATTTAAGGTTAAAAGACATAAGGCTTATATTGGAGGGCAAAAGGGACATTTGATGATTAGTAAGGGTGTAAAAAGAAGAAATTATTGGTTTGTTTAAAAATAAAGGAGAAATCGTGGAAGAGAGGAGAAGAAGAGAAAAAGAGGAAAGTTAGGGTTTGTAAAGATCTTGAAGAATTGTGGAGTTAAACAAGTAAGTATGAGCTTTAACCCTTCTTAATTGTTGGATGAACTATGTTTAATGATAATTAGAAGTGAAAATGAAGTTGAATGTATGTAGGAAGTTGATGAGGAATGGGTTATGTAATAGGTTTTGATGTTTTGTTTTGATATTAGGTTGGAATGAGCTTAGAAATGAAGTAAGAATGATGTTTTAGGGTTAAGATGAGTTATATTTGGAAGATGGGAAGTATAAAGATGAAAAATGTCAAAAAATCAGGTTTCGGGTGATTTCTAGTTGCGCACGTCGTGGTGCGCTTTTGCCCTCGCTGCGGCAAGCTCCAATTTTTTCGCCGCGACGAGCTCCAGATTTCTAGCACTGACATGCTTTAGTATTTTGGGCATAACTTTTTCTGTAGATGTCTAAATGAGGTGATTTTTGATTCGTTGTAAACTAGAGACATAGGGCTACAAGTTTTATGAAGAAATTAAGTCGTAATTCAGTTTTTAAGAATTTCAATTTTTGGATGGAAGTTGAGCATAGAATGTTGTTTCAATATAAGAATAGTGTGAAAATGTTTTGGCTATAACTTCTAAAGTACTAAACTAAATTGAATAATTTTGGAGTCGTTAGAAACTTAAGACAATGTGGAACATTTTTCTAGAAGAGAATATTATCAAATTTTGTCATTTACTTGATCAAAGTGGTCATGAAAAATTGATCCGAATGTTTGGACTTTTGGAAGAGTCTGAGTTTTTAGAATTTATCTTAGTCAATATGCAATATATGGGTCCTCAAATTGTATTCCTATTAAATGGGAATTTTGTATTTGATAAAGGGAATCAAGGAAGGCAAGAGGATCAAGAGGAGAGGCATCTTTTAAGCATGTATCCAAGCAAGGAATTCAGGTGGGTACATGTTTATAATAGAATCAATAAGCTACTAATGTTTTCATTAAATCAAAGAATTTTTCTAATTTTAATTGCATCATAAGTGTTGCATCTACTGTTATGAATGATTTAAGAAATTTTTTTGATTCTGTATATGAACTTTTTAATGAATTTTGAAATTAAGATGGAAATGCATTGAAACATTTTAGGTTATGCCTTGAAAAATGTCATGGCATTTTGTCTAAGTGATCAAGAGAAAGTATGAGCATTTGCTAAAATGATTTGAGCATGCTTATGTGCTTCTGTTTGGGCGAGAGTGGAACCATTCTGTTCGTCACTTGCACATCGACAAGAGCCTTCTCTCAGCTGCCCGCTTGTGGCATATGTGCTACGATTTGGACTCATTCTGTTCATGGGGTAAACTTCGGTTTTCTCATTTTGTTTCATGAAACCCTCGAGCCATTTGTTGTGCATTGCATATGTGAATTGTCAAGTTGATGCATTCATGTTTTGTAAGTTGTGAATTTTGTCTGCACGCCAAGAACTTTGAAAAGTAAGCATTTTTATGATTATAAGAAAGCTTTCTAAGAAAAGAAAAATGTTTTCAAGGTTTTTGCTTATTCTTTTGTTATAAACTATTCCCACGAGCTTTATAGCTCACCCTCTTTCTCTTCCTCTTATTCAGGTAATGAGGAAGAGATCAAGTGATCAAGAGTATAAGGATATTACTACAAAATCTGCATATCTTGGAATCTAAGTTATTTCTGTAAAATACAAGGATTAGTCACATTTCAAGGAGTATTAATTCATGTAACTTTTGTATTTTTAAGATTTTGAGTTATTGTTGTATTGTGGCTTGGAATGCCATAAGAGTTTGTAAAACTCTATTATTTGATGTTAAGGAATTATGAATCATGTATGGATGATGATGAGTGGAAATATGAATTTGTATATAGATAAGGTTGAGTTGAAATTAGGTATAATATGAGTAAGTTATTGATTTAGGATGATGAATTTTGCATATAAATTGTTGTTACATATAAGCGAGATGTGTTATGAAAAAAAAAACGAAATGACATGAGACTTTAAGCTTTATGATTTGATTAGGATTACGCACACGTTTTATGGTAAACGGGGCCTAACACGTTTGGTAGCAAAGCAAGAAGAGATTACAAGAAACCACGCTCAAGTATGATGTTATTATTTTGTTAAGAGAGTTGGATTCCGGAAACGGGATCCAACACCTGTGACTTCTCACCCTCACACCTGTGACTCACTCACGCCTGTGATTTTTCCCTCTCACGCCTATGAGTTTAATTGTCCCATCAAAACACTGTGCTCTTCAATTGTTAGCTATGACTTTCTACACTCGAGAGTAGTTGTACAAACTAAACCATCTTGCTTCTTTCAACTATAACTTCTTCTCTAGACCTCCAAATGACTTGATTCTTGAGCCAGTAGATTCCTAACACATTATTCTATCTCTCCACAAAAATTGGTAGCATTCTGAATTGATTTGAAAAATGTTAATCAAATGAAAGAGTGAGAATCTATTGAAACAGTGTGAATTGGAATATTTTACTAAATATACTTCGGTATTGTGATTATATTTGGATCTATAGGATTCCAAATGAGATGACTTTTGATGTGGAGTAAACTAGAGACTTAGGCTTACAAATTATCTGAAGAAGTTGAATTGTAATTCAGTTTCTGGACGGAAATTGTGCAAAGTACATTATTTCAGTATAGAAACAGTCAGAAAACGTTTGAGGTATATCTTTCAAAATACTAAACCAAATTGAATGATTTTGGAGTCATTAGAAACATAAGACATAGAGGAACACTCTTTTAAAAGAGAGTATTGTCAAATTACTTCATTTACACTACCCAAATGATCAAGAACAGTAGACCCAAAATTCAGTTTTTTACAGAAAAATCTGAAAGTGATTCAAAGAGTTATGAATTGTGATTTCAATGGTTTTAATGAGGTATAAACCTAAGTATAAATTATACTTAGGTGAGTTTTGTTATGAGATTGCTTTTGTGAAGAGACTAATGGATAAATACCCAAGATTGTCATGAACATGCATTGTACATATTTCATTACATACATGTGCATTGTTAAACACTTATAATTGTGCAAATTGTGATATATGTGTATGTTATTTGATATAGAGGAGCAATTGGAACGTTAACCTCCAGACGTTACCGAAACTTCCAGGCATTAGCTTCGGGAGTAATTTGTGAGTAACCGAGATGGTTTCTCTCAATTATTGTTTGCTTAAATTGTGTTTTGAATAATAGATGAATGTGTTTTGATTGTTAGATTCCGAACAATAAAGGTCCAATGATTATGATATGTGAATGAGATATTGAAGTGCTGCTTGTATGTGAATGTGACGAGCTATGTGCTTCATGGCATGATTGATTGTGACAGATGCATTCCATACATGAATACATAGTCAGATAATAGTAGTTGTGACCAGAGTAGCCACCGAAAAAGAGCTTAAAGCTCAGATTATGAAAAAGAGCCTTGAGCGCAGAAAGTGATTAAGAGCCTAAAGTTCACTATGTAAAATGAGCCATGTATCTCCATCGAATAAGGGACAGTTATCAATGAGCCCGGTATTCAAGATGGATACAGGTCAGTTTAGTTACTCGGTCACAACAACGTAATAATTGGAAAAGAGTCACATGAACATTTCATATGCATTTTAATAAGTATGTTGATTGTTTGAAATGGCAAATTGGTTTGCTTTTAAGTGAAATGTGATACGTGTTCAATTATGCAAAAATGCAAAGTTATGAAATATATTTTATCTGAAATGATAAGATGCATAAATTGAGTGAACCATCGATGATGGTTATCTCATTGAGTTCGCAAAACTCACCAAAATTGCAACATTGACTTTTCAGGATCGAGAGACGACTCTAACTATTGAGAGGCGCTACAAGCAGTGTAGACTTGTGATTTGGGAAGAGAAGTCATGGCTCAAAGGTTGGTCAGCTAGGTTTTGCACAGATTAGATAGATTTTGTATATTTCCTCTTTCATGTAACACTTTTGTATTAGGCTATGATCATATTCATGTAAGGAATGTTGAAAGACACATTGTAGACCTTCTAGTTTTTATGAAATGAAATGAAGAAAAAGTTGGTTTTTAAAATATTGTGATTTTTCTTATGATGCTTTATAAGTGAATATAGATATGATGCCATGTTAAGTGAATGTAATAATTGAACGTAACGCATCATTGTCTTAGGTTATGTATTAAAATGACCTCCGGGCGTCTCGGTATGTATCCTAAAATAACGGGGCACTACAGGTATGAGGTTTAGTTGTGCGGTTCAATTGAAAATAGTGAACGATTAGGTTAGTTTTAAAAATATGAGTTTCAATCATAGGTTCGTGACTCATGATTTTTATCTATTTTTATTCCTTATTTTTACTAACTATTTTTATGAATTCATTTTAAATATTCTAACTCTTATATTTTAAATTATAATCTTATAATTTCTTATATTTGTATATTTTTTAAAAAATGTAGGTTAGTTTTAGGGATTTAAGTTTCAGTCATAAGTCACACCCGTAACTCATCATTTTTTAACTAAATTTTTATTCCTTATTTTTTCTAACTATTTTTATTAATTCATTTTAAATATTCTAACTCTTATATTTTAACTTATTTTTTGCCCAATAATTTTTTCCATATTCACAATTTTTAATTTTTCCACAAATTTTAATTTTTAACAATATTCTTTAACCATTGATAACATAATATATTCATAAATACTCTCATTTGCCCTTAAAACTTTATTTTTTTCATAAGTTAAAATTGTCACACCCATAACTCCTTTAAAATTTTAAATTATAATCAAGCTATAACTCCTTATATTGGTATATATTTTTTAAAAAATTTTAGGTTAGTTTTAGGGATTTGAAGTGACTCATGTTTTTTTTCTTCTGATTTTTTATTCCTTATTTTTACTAACTATTTTTATTAATTCAATTTAAATATTCTAACTCTTATATTTTAACTTATTTTCTGCCCAATAATTTTGTTCCATATTCACAAAATTTATTTTTTCCACAAATTTTAATTTTTAATATAACATAATATATTCATAAATACTCACCTATTCCCTTAAATTTTTATTTTTTTATAACTCCTTAAAAAATTTAAATTATAATAAGGCCATAACTCCTTATATTTTTATAATTTTTTTAAAAAATTTAGGTTAATTTTAGGGATTTGAATTTCATTCACAAGTCACTAATAAGTCACACCCATAAGATTTTTTATTCCTGATTTTTACTAACTATTTTTATTAATTCATTTTAAATATTCTATCTCTTATATTTTAACTTATTTTCTGCCCAACAAGTTTTTTTTCCATATTCACAAGTTTTATTTTATCACAAATTTTAATATTTAACAATATCTTTTAACCACTGATAGCATAATGTATTCATAAATACTCTCCAATTCTCTTAAGATTTTAATTTTTTCATTGGTCACAATTGTCACACCAATAACTTCTTTAAATTTTTAACTTATAATCAATTTTTTAAAAAATTTCTCTTTATTTTTTTAACTATGTACTCAAAATATTCCTATAAACTTTTACTAAACTATTTTATCTTTTCCTCTATATAAATTTCACAATATTCGTCAACATATTTCATCCATTTATCATTTTAATTCCTTTGTCGCTATACATTTCTAAATTCTTTTATTTTTAAATTATTAACTTTAACTTACTTATTTTATTAATTCATTCTAAATATTCCAACTATTATATTAATTTTTACCCACAAAATTTTATCCACATTCACACGTTTCTATTTTTCCCACAAAATTTTAAATTACAAGACATTCATTATATCTATACTCTTTAATTCTAAATTACGTGAGCATTATGCTATACGAATTATCGCTTCGCATTTGTGAAATATAAAGAAGCATTGCCAGACAAAGTAAAAGTAATGTCATTAAAAAAAAACAAAAAAAAAAAGGTAATGTAAACGAACATCTACAATTAGAACACATGACATGATGAAGCATTGCCACTTGCCAGCTAAAGTCAGAGGTCACTCACTAAATTAATGAAATAAATGATCTTGAAAAACGAACTTTTGATTAATTTCTTACATTGTTAATATTTTTTTTATAATAATAGAATTTATTCTTGTTATTTTTAAAATATATATTAAATAAACTAATTTATAAAGTATTGTTATTGAAATAATTTTTTTTGCTATATATATATTTTTTAAGAGTTAAATTTTTTAGAAAATTTTGAGTTTATGAATTATTAGTTGGATTGAACTAATTGCAGAATTTTAAATTATTTTTTAAAGTATTGTACGTACTTAAAATTTTATGTAATGTGTGCTTAAAAATATTACCAAAATTTATGATTAATTAAAAGCCATTAATCATTTTCAATGTTATAAAAACTTAAGCTTTAAGATTTAAAATGTTTAAATCATTATAAAATCACCTACAGAGTAAATAAAATTAAAAATTTTAAAATGTTATTGAAAGATATTCTCCTTACCAATCCAAAATTTTGAAGTTTAATTGAAAATGAATTTGCTAAATAAAAATTAGTTGATTTATAAGAATTTGTTAATTTATAAAAATTGACTAATTAATTAATAAATTAATCAGTTTTTAACAACAAGAGTTATTAAAATAAATTGAACCAGAAAGTTAAAAAATCAAATTGAAATATTAGACTGTTCATTATTTTAATCAGTTGAACTGACGTAACTAGTTGAGTTTTTTAAATATTGAGTGAAAGTGTTCCTCAAGATTTTTTTTAATTTGAAATAATATGTTGAAAATTCTAACTAATATTTCTAGCAACCACTTAAGTTTGTCAGTTTTTGTCCAATTGTTAAGGAATTTTGCTGTTCTTATCTTTGTTATTTAATATCGAATCTAAGAAAATCTTCATAGCGAGTGAGCCACCTTTTATGCAAGCATTTATGATCTTTCTCACATCACCTCTACTGCAAGTTTCAGAAAATATTCCTTTCCGCCAAGCAAACCAAAGCATCTTACTTTCACAATAAGCATCGAAGATGTGTGATTTTTATAAACAATGGTAAACCATATATCAGAATCCATTATTTGCTCTGCTCAATTCTGTAAACTCATCTTCTGCAGAAGAAATTGTTATAAACCAAGAAGGAAGATCACTGAAAGAATTTATCAGCAACCTGTAATTGTAAATTACTGCAGGTAATGCCTTTTCCTCTGTATATACATATTGGCATTGAAACTGCAGAACTTTTCTTGTATCCTAAGATTGTCCCACCACTGGTTCCATTCCTGTACTGTACACCGTATGCCCAATTCTCTTCTACTTTATTGTACATTTTGAGATCTCATATGTGAGTTTTTGCTATCTGGGATTTGGAGATATGGAACATCTAGAGAAGTTCCTGTTACTTTCTTGGTAAGCTTTGGCCACCCAAGTTAGTACCAAAACCACCATGAAGATAGAAAGCCCCAGCATTGATTCCCATAACATTCGTACCGAAGCTCGAAATGGCTTGCATTGGTGCTCATCAATGTCAGCGAAGGCCTTCTTCACAATAGAGCATTTTGTCAGGCTCTTCACGTCAGGAAATATATCTATCATGTCCTGAACAGAACGACCATAAGCCCAAGCCACGTCGTGGAGGGACTGAGGAATAAGTCTGCCTTCTGTCGCACATGTTTCTGTGGAGTTTCCTTTGAAACAAGTGAGATCTGAAAGTATCTGCAAATGACATTACAACGAGTCATTTGGACGTTGAAGATCAAATTCATATTCCAAGTTCACATTTTTCTGACAAAAATAAAAGGAGTTTCTGCTTACTTTGCTTAATTGGTCTATCGTAATGGATTCATCAGGACAGAGCTCTGGAGTGTATGCGTAGTCTGGAGGCCCCGAAAAAGGGTCACAGATGCTGTTAAGGCCTAGTATATCCGAATTTTGCTCCTTTAATCCAAGAGAACCATAGAACTCTACTGCCTTGGACTTCAACTGCAAAAGAATGAAGTTTCAGGTTTTAGTATACATCAAAAACTGGACAAAAACTTTTAAAATGTACCAAAAAAAACCTGGAAATAACAAGGTTTAACCTATGCAATACCTGAGAAACGTAATCATGAACTGTCTTGCCAATATCTGTTAAGATTTTATCTGAATAAGATGGATCAACACATGGTAGAAGGGAGCTCATGCTACTATTCTTTAGTTGGTCATAATCATGAAATGCTATGCACGTATCATCCACAAAACTGGTTGCAGAGAAATCAGTTTCTTTAGACAGCAGTAAAACCAGTAATTAAATCACGAGAATCTGTTTGAGAACTGTAACATTGGAGGCATATACTCACATGTGGAGGAAGAAATCAACGCCTGTCAAGGCCCAGAGCAGAGTTGTTAAGATCCAACAGATAAAAATTATGCTGCGAAACAAGGCAAAAAGTTCAACACTATGATTTAAAAAGAAAAAAGGAAAGTCAAAATGGAGGATGGAAAAAAGAGAACTTACATGATGAATCCAGGGTGCCAATGGAGCAAGAGCAGAACTGAACAAAAGCAGTAATCTATTAGTCTAAGAAATCAGAAAGACAAAGACTAATGCGGACAGAGGACTTCCAGGAGAACCAAAACAACTAATTGGTGCCTTTTTCTGGGTTTTTCTGTGACTATGGGCATCTGAAATGGAGAAAGTGAAAAAGCAATAAACTTACCTAGTGATGCTCCCAACAAAACAAGGTCGATAGCTACAACCACAAGGTGACTGGTGTGCCTGGATTACAATACAAAAACACATTGGTTTACCTGGAACAAGAAGCATTCAAAAAGCTGACAAACTGATACTTACGATATTTGAATCACCAAGTCTATAGCATGACCAGTCTTCTGCACAAAGTTTTGGATAGATTTTGAATCCCCTGCTAGACGATGAGTTATATTGTACAATTTCAGGGATGTTGCTGGATCGAAGGGACGCAACAGAACTTGCATATCTGTGGTTGCTAATATCACTTTGTAAAGGCTCCTGTGAGTCTGACGACCTGCCCTGACAATGGTACTCTTAAATTTTCGTGTCCTGTGCATGGAACTCTCGTTGGCAGCAAGAACAAAGCCTGCGGCTATTCTGATTAGAACATACAAGCATGAGATTAGACCAAATCGAAAGTATGAAAGTGATTAACTGATTCAAAAAAGTGTTCATTTGGGCTTCAATTTGGTTAGATTGAACTCCGCAAAACCTCTTCATCCTAGAGAAATCTTTAACTTACACGGCCAGGATTGTGAAGATGATGATGAGCAAGAATATGAAAATATGTTGATGATCCATGAAGTCTCTGAAAGAGGAGGTTTCATTGTTGGACCTCTTCTTGAACAGAACAAAAACACCAAAGCACAAGCCACATAACAGCCACAGTAGCGCAATCACATAAGAGTGTACTCCTGTAAATGCTGCAGACTGAAAGATGATTAAATACGAATAATCAACTTTAAGTTTTTAATCTTCTCTTCATGCACATATCACTGTACACTTACCCTTTAAAATTGTTCTATCAGTTGGAACAATTTAAATGATATATCAGACAATATCCAGTTGCGAGTTGATCTTCCATGCATGACCATTTAAATGGTAGACAGGAACTGATATTGGATATAGGTTCAAGAATTTGAGATTGCGATTTCAAAGCCATGCAAGTGTATCGATTCTTGCGTTAAATGTGAGAAATGACGAAAGAATTTATAAAACTTACCGCCAAATAATGCCTGTCTGTGATATTATAGGCTCCACGGTAATTCTTCAAGCCTCGAAGGGGATCAGGTCTCTTGAAGATGCGTTCTTCCAAAGATGATTCAAAGGCCATGACAGTAGGCGAACATACAGACATTAGAACCAAAAGGAGCAGAAATGGTAAAGACACTTCGTTTTGTTTCGACATGATAGACCCAGTTTGATTTTTCTTTCCACAGTCACAACGATTCTCCCCAATATTTCCTCGAAAATGATCCACTTTTGCTGAAAAGTCGACAGGGACAGGTTCTTGGTCTGACTTACTGAGTAAGGTAAGGATTGCTTGCGGCTATGGTTGGAGAATTTTCTCCTTTTCTTTTATATTTTTCTCACGAAAGAAACAGAAAATTGTAGAGATAGCAGAACCAAAAAATGAGGAACGTATCAAGCACCGAAATTCTTGATTGCCCAACTTTTTTTTTTCCTTGCCTGATGTACACAAGCTTTCTCAGGAGGAACTTCCTTATGCATATACTGATCAGGATTACTTTTCTCAGGAACTTCATGTATACAGGAAGATCGATAATGCTTCTAAATCCTGGAATTTGCATGTGTAAATCCCTTTCACAGGTTTCGAATTTTCCGTTACCTTCCACATGTAGGTTGACTATTTGATAGAACAATGAAACTTTTACGGAATGGAACAATTCCTGTAGTTATAACTGCTTACAGATGTTAAAGCCTAAATACGTGCCCTTCCCTTCAAGTCAATATTTCCAAGAGTTACAAAAAATCACGAGTTCTACATCAGTAATTGTAACTGAGTACTGACGAATTCGTCGTCTCTAAACTTAGAAAAGGATTAACTTTAGGAAGACTACCTTCTTTTACTCAACAGTCACTTTGGAAGTGAAAATATAAAGTAATGTTCAGTCTCTAACAAGAAATCTTAAGTGTACTTGTTAGACTATTAATCATGGCGGTGGACTTACAGAGTGAATAGTAATTTATGTCTGGTCTTGACTGATATTAAACCGTCGTCTAATATCAAACCGTTATATAACCGGCTAAATATTAAATATAATTAAAAAATTTAAAATATAATCGAAAGAGATTGTTTTTATCTATCGAAAAATTTAAAGTTTAATTGAAAAAATTATTTACAAAAATAATTGATTTATTTTAGTTTAGAAGAACATATTAACTTACTAAAATTAACTGGTTAATTAATAAATTAATCAATTCCTAACAAAAAGAGTTATTAAAATAAATCGAACAAAAAATTATATAATTTAAAGTTTTTATAGTTGACATTAGTGTTGGAAACCCGATCATATTGTTATCATATTAACTTATTTCTAAAAAATTTTATTTAACCAAAAATATTTTTTAAAATTAGTATATTTAATGCATTGGTTAAGAAACTTATTAATTGGCATTATTAGTTGTTTATATGATATTTATTGTTTGAATTTAATTTCAAATAATTTATTTAAATTGACTAATTATTATATATGCTGAAGAATTTTTTTAATTTGTATTTAAAAAGTAGCTTATAAAGCATCTCTTGGTAAAAAAGAAAAAGGTTTGTGTCGTACTCACGGAGACTTGCCCCACTGCATTTTTAATTTAAAATTATTATTTTAAAATTTAATTTCATAAAAAAATTTAAATTCTGATCACATTAATTTAATTGGTGACAAAAAATAATAAAAATTATAGATATATTAAGATATCAAATAAAAAATAAAATCTGTGTCCATCTATTTTTATTAAGATTACTATTATTTGAGTCCATGACTTTTTTAAATGAAAGCCTACAAATAAAGAGATAAAAACTATATGCTTAATTGACTTTTTTTTCTTCATATTTTTCTACCCTTTTAGCTTCTTTATCACACTACTTTTTAGTTTTTTAGCTTTTCTTCCCCTAACTTCACAAAGACTATCACGCCTAAAGTGAAAAACAATAATCTATATTGAACACAATTGTAGAAAGGGTTCCTCCACAGGCCCAACCTCGTTCTAGTGCTGATAGGTAAATTCTCACTTCTTTTCTTTGGAAGAATGTGTAGTATGTATAATTTAGAGATGTGTTCTTGTAAGTTATAATAAAGTTGATACAGTTTTAATATTTACATTCCTTTAGACTTTTAGTGAAGATGCAAGAGAAGATTTTTCATTATAAACGAAAAATCTTAGCATATAAAGTCGTAAAAATGAACAAAAACAATACAAACCATCTAGTACTAGTGATAATAGGGATAAAAGAAGTACCTTATATGCTATTATGAATAAAAATAGATGAACTTAAATTTTATTTTTTATTTGATATCTTAATATATCTATAATTTTTATTATTATTTCATGTCACCAATTAAATTAATGAGGGCAAAATTTTAATTTTTAATGGAATTAAAATTTAAAATAAAAAATTTCAATAATATAAGAGTACTTTAAATATTTTGCCCCTACTTAAAATAATTTCTAGATCTGTCCTTGATTGTACTTATACTAAATTAAACTCCCCAAAACCCTAATTTTTCAGTACATCCTTGTTCTTAATCCTCTCTACTCTTGAACTTAAAAGGAAGTAAAAATTAATGATTAAAAATCAAATCTATTCAATTAATTTAGGTGTAAAAATTATAAAATGGTTAATTTTTAATTTCAATTTATTTTAATTATCTTCACTGTTAAAAATTAATTAATTAATTAGTTAATTTTTATAAAATAATTTACTTTATAAATTAAAATAAAATTTTATTTAATAAATTCTCTCTTTAATTAAACTTTATATGAAAGACACTTAAGTATTTTAAATATGCCTTTCAAAAAAAAGTATTTTAAATATTTTAATTTATTTAATATTTAACCTATTTTGTAATAATTTAATACTAATTAAATTTTTAGTTTTAAAATTTTATTTATTTAATTTTTAGTCCGAGTTTCAAAACACCGGACGATCACGCCATTACGAATATCTTCACCCGATGTCCACGATCCGTGTTAGCAGACGCCCAGTTGACGGCGGAGAAGACGGTGTTTGATATAAAGCTGGAGAAGTACGATGCGACGGCGACGATCAAGATTATAAAGGAGGTTAGGGGTTTTCCTGATTTGGGTTTAAAGGAGGTCAAGGATTTGGTAGAGAAAGCTCCTGTTTTGTTGAAGAAGGGTAGTGAAGGAAAAGGGGCTTTGGGTCCCTGGCAAATTCAACGTACAAGTTGTTTGCCTATCGTACATGGTTTAAAGGTTAATCATGGAAAGCTCCAAAACGTTGTTGTTTACCATGCCTAATGCACTCAAGTTGTTTGAGTGATGTTCTTGTTGTATTTGAGGCACGAGCTGATTACCGATTTTAATCCTTCCGCTTGCTGCATTCTTCTGGAGGATGGACTGGATTTTGTGAGAAAGCATCAGTTTTTCTGAGTAACGTCAATTTGTGTGCTGGTTACATATGTGACAAATCGAAAATGACAAACTTTGATTCTTGAGGTTCTGTGTCAGATGGAGAAAGCTAATATTTGAGCTTGAAGGAATGGTTAGTAGATGAAACTCATTGCAATTTTACGAACTTAATGAGACAGTGGAAAGAAACTCTCTTAATTTCTCCATTTTTGCTTTAATAGTATATGTTCATTATTTTCCCCAGTACCCAAAAAAAAAAAAGGTACGTGTAAAGCATAAAGCAGCGAGGTAACTCGTGTTGTATTCATACCCATGAAAAAGGATAATCTTAAGATGATATATATAACTCTTATAGCAGTCTCTTTGCTTTATATATCCCATCCAAACTCCAAGCTCCTAAACTTATATGATTCTGGTCAAAATAGTACTGCCGCAAGTAATTTAGTTCCATAGAATGCTGTTTCGTTTTTGAGATATACAACCCTAACTACATTTACAGTTATGGACAACATGACAGCCGAAATAGCTGGGCTGGATGATGTCAAGTAATGTGTATTTCACGCCAAACCGTGGAGACTATCCCCATATGTTGATCTTGTCATCTGCAATAGTTTGCATACAGTACCATAGTTAGACCTTTATATGCATATCCCTCAGTAAAATACCCAGTAAATCTTTTTTAGAAGGGAGATAGAGAGGACATAGAAGGGGAAGACATTTGCTGTTCGTAGGAAAATTCCTAAAGAATGACTAGGTAGTAGTCTCATTTTCCCTTTGGAAACTTTGTTTTGGGGGAAATTTTATAACAAGACAACAAAATTATACCCATCGACCAAAACAACCATAGTTGGCTTGCACATTGGTGTGTCAACTAACAGGCAGATGACAGAAATTTTTTTTATAAAAAAAAGTGAATACATAATCTCCAGAAAGAAGTTTATCTAACTCATTTTTTTTTACTGAAACTATTTTTGTTTGGCATGGTTCAATGGTATTGGTAACTGCTAGTTTACTAGAGCCTCAGAAACATTCAAGAAACTCAACTCTGGATAGCCAGAATTAAAAGAAAGAATGCAAGTTTATGTTGTAGGGAGACTAAAGAATAACTTGTACTAAAGAAAAAAAACACTAGCAAGACTTGCCAGAGACATGCATACCAGTTATGACACGTCCTACATTTGAATGCTTTCATTGCTGCTTCCGCAAAAAGTTGAGCTGCTTCTGCTTCACTTTCCGCTTTCTCAGCCTCCCGAGCAGCCTCCTCAGCCGCTGCAATTGCAGCTTCTGCCTCTGCAACAGCTTTTGCAGCTGCCGCTGCAGCTTCTAAAGCAGTCATGCCCTTGATCTTTAATAGCTCTTGATCAACCTGGGATTTAGTTAGGATTTTAGCACTCTTCTCTGAATTTGGAGAATCCTTATGCTTTTCCTCTAGCAAAAGGGGAGAGTTTCTTCTACTTTCGGAACCTGTTGAGCTAGATTGAATTCTGTATTTATGCTTGACCTGTGATAAAAAGGATAATGCGTATGGATTATATTCTTTTCAAGCGATCAAATTAAGCTTTGAAAATTCAAGACGCATTGTATCTAAAAATTCTTTCCACCCCCTTGGATGCATCAAGACCCTACTTGCCTAGTTCTAGCAATATTAACTTGATTTTGAAGATTTTAGGAACATTGTATCCTGAAATTTGTTCCAACCATTAAGATGCCTCAAGAGCATGTTTATTTGATCCTTTAAAAGTATTACGTACATCACAAATGTATCAAATCTTTTACTTGTGCCCACAAAAATGTTCAGAAGGTATCAATGGTTGATTCTGCAGGGAACTACAATACCATGGCTCACATTTAACATGCTTTATCATGGAAAAGAATAATTGCTGAATTTCATGATCTTGTTCTTGGAAAAGTGAGTACCTTGATCAATGTTCCATTTGCAGTCAAAAACTTTAACTTTCCAGCCAAATGTTTTCTGAGGTTTGGGGGTGCCTTGTAATTGTCCTATAATATTTTTCATGTTGGTAATGTTAGAATCCGTCTGAAGAAAAAGAAATAAAAGAGCCTATATAGATGTGAATGAACAGAAAAAATTCCATTGCATTGTGTTAAATGGTAATCACCAATATCAAATTACTAGTTCGACAACAGAAACATGTCCTTGCTTCTTTTATTTACAAAATTTTTCAGCACTAGAAACATAGTTCTAGCTTCAAATTTTGAGGATAAAAAATCTCCAGATTGCAATTCTGTTTTTGGACAACTAATAACTCGGGTAAGGAGAGAGGGGCCTATTCATGAGAAAAGCTGGAATAAAGTTGTGCTAGTTTAACTATCAAAAGCATTAACAAGAAAAGGCTGCAGTTTGCCTCATTCAGTCTTTAATTTTGTAAATCATACTTTCACGCCATATAGCATCATGGTAAGATGAATGAATGTACCTCTATGTACAAAGAAATTGAGGCCCTGTCAGAACCATTTGGCTCGCTCAGTGCGGTAATGGCCTCTAATATTAAATTATCCAACCTGAAACGATGATATAGCAACAAGAGTATCAATCATCAATCATAAACTGAAACAAGAAAACTCATGCCCATCTATAAAAATTTCAAGGTCTTATCCTTCGAATTATATACATGCGTCACTGAAAATATGAACTGATCAAAAGTCACAATAACCAAAACAAAAAACTATTTAATTTCTACTACTGATTGCTAAAAGTGCACTTCTGTTTTCAAGCAACTCTACTGCCCCATTATTTAAACAAACTCAGCATTATTTTTGAAATACTGATATATCAAACGGATGTCTTCTGCTAATATGCTGGACCAAGACTTGAAAAAGAGCATTTCAGATTGGTAAACTCAAGGACTGCCAAGCAGTAGGCCTCCGGACTAAAAGGCTTGTGGTGAAGATTATAATTTATAAAGTCGTACATGCTATATGGTCATAAGATGTAACAAAAGATATTTAAAATTTAATCAAGTATAAGTTAAAATGTTGTAGATGAAATATGGTACTAATTGAGAAAAGTCTTGTACTATGAGTACTTTCAGTTAGACTGTTGCCTACTAGTTCTATCTGTCATAGCCTTTTCTTCGTAACAACTTCATATGGACAGTCATTTCAGAGACTTCTTCTTCTCTTAGCCCATTTGGAACCAGAAGAACCACTCCCTGTACTTTAGCACCCAGGAAATGGAATAACAACTTTATATGCATTACTATGGGCTCTACTTGAGCACATCCAACCATGATTTTAGTTTCATGGATGTTTATTTATTATTTAAAATAATTAAGAGAAAATAAGCAGGAATATCAGGTCGTTCAGCTTTATCAATTCCAATGAGTAGCACTAGAACTGATCTTCAAGGTGCATGCTTGTTCAGAAATTAGTCTGTTGCTAGTCCACGACAAATTATCAACAAAAATGTATCATATGCAGCACACTGAAGAACGCAAATATTGAACATCAGAAGGGATGTGACCTTAAAGTTACTCCTCTAGAAGCACCATTTCTTGGTGTTCCATTGGAAATTGCAAGAGGTGTAACTTCGACAATTTCTTCATTGCTCTGTCGAACAATGCTCAAAGCCTTGGAGGTTTCACCACGCTTGGAATTTTGAGGATTTCTCTTAAGAGCAAGTTTCGCTTTTTGCCTAGACCCCCATATTGCAGTAACATTAATATTTCTCCATTTATCCTGCCAAAAATTAACTAAATGATTAATATTTTCTGACAAGTGCCAACTGATGAACTACACTATTAACAATTGAGAGTCCATCATTAGTTTCGATCCCAAATAAATCAAAATTTTTTCAGGTTCTGAACAGACAAAATCTATCTAGAAAGAAAATAGATATTTATGGTTCTCTCCCATCATGCATACCTTGAGATCAACATTGGAGCGTAAATGCAAGACAGAACTGAACTCAGGGTCCATAAGTATAGTGCGCCATCTGCCCCTCCCATGCTTAACCACGCCAGCTCTAAGAGCTGCCTCTTCTTCAGCTGTCCACTTCTGTTTAGGAGCCCCCATCAATATGCAATGCCCTTTCAAGAAAATTTTCTTAGTTTAACTCCTGCCCCCATCACCAACGGAAACCAAACAATTGATAGTGCACTAACTACGCATATATTGAGCAATTCTAACCAGAACAAACACAGGAGCATTCTACATAAATCATGAACCAAAAGACAGAACTTTGGGACCCAAGTTTAACATAATCAATCAAAATATTTTATAATTATCCATCTGGGTCTCACAACCACTAACAATTTCTTCTTTGCCTTGAAGTTCAAATGCGTACACAGGCACAAAACTGGTATAAAGTAAACCAGAAAAGAAACAATAGAAAAAGAAATGAAAGGAACGAATCTGGGCGGCTAAACGTAAATCAAAATCCGAGTTCCAGAAGATAAACTAGATAGAGATCATAAAAATCCCAAAAGAAAAACAGAAAATTCAGCAAATAATGTAAAGCGAAAATGAAAAATTAAAACAAAAAATCAAATTAATTACAATCTGTTTAGGTGCTGAGCTGAGCCTGTTCTCACCTGACCAGAGGAACCAAGAAGTGAAAGAATTCACAAAGGGATCATTGTAGATTATTTATATATACAGACATCCATATATATATATGGAATTGCAAGCAAATGGAGATGGAAGAGATTGAGCGACTGAAACATACTGCGTCCTTTTCTTCTTTTCTATGGATTTTATATTTTGGCCGTCAAATGAAAATACGACTTGTTCTGATCCTTTTTTGCAAATTCTCTGTAACTATCGTTTGCCTGTTGCTACCCCTAACGTTTCTAAAATTATCATTCTTGCCCCTTAATTAAAGATTATAATAAAACATGATTGAATTTCAAGATACCTTTAATTAAAAAACCCAATTGAATGGACCATCCAACCTTAAACATTTTTTAACCTTTCAACATTTTATAATTTACTTTAATTTAAAATTAATTAATTAATTAATTTGTTAATTTTATTAATTATTAATTAATTAATTAATAAATTTTTATAAACTAAAATAAATAAATTAATTTTTATTTAACAATTTTTTCAATCTATTTCAAATTTCTTAATTTAATTCAATATTTAACCGATTTTAAGACAATTAAATACGGATTGAATTT
>JANKYE010000223.1:25723359-25735064 GCA_032467995.1 Erythroxylum dillonii
GGAAGCACCCACGGATGGAGGAGAAGGTTGCAATTAAAATTGAGTTCAAAAGCTCCTCTCACCCTTTTAACCAAGAAAAATTCAGAATGATAGGATAGGAACAAAAGACAAGCCTTGTTAATGCATTTTGGACACTTGCCAAGCTTAGGAAAAAGACAAAAGTCATTGAATAGGATTAAACCCTAATGAAATGAATATTTGACCCGTTCAATTCCAATAGCCCTAATTTCAATCCCAAAATAATATACCCAATATTGTAATGCTATTGGACAGTAATTTTCGCTATCGAAAATTAACCGGTTTGTCACTTGACGATTTTTTCGGTCCGGAAATTTTCTCTGGAAAAATCCAGAAAAATTCCTAAAATTCCCATAAAAGATAAAACACACAATGAATCACTTAAAATAATTTTTCAAATACAATTTCCACATTATTCACAATAAAATTCCATTTAGGCCTAATACCGGGAAATAATCATGAATGCATGTACAGTTACTTTTCATGTGCACATTTGACTGTTCACAAGTACCAGTATACATGTACAATCCTAATTATCTCAAGCAATCTCATCCTATGCTAAATTACGATTCTACCCTTTCCGTCGGGGTTGGGATGTTACAGAGCAGGCACGGGCTGTCGAACAACGCGTCTCCCCTCCGTCAGCCCTTCCGCGGGGTAGGCTGGTGGGCTGGTCCAAACTACCGGCAGGCTAGTTTAAGCTCAACACTGACAGTGCTGTTCCGCCTGGTTCCTCAGTTGCGTTCGCGGGAGGCTTATTTCGTGATTGGACTGGCAACTGACGTGGAGGCTTTTTACATCACATTGGACAGCACTCTCCTCTCACAGCTGAACTTTGGGGCATCCACTCGGGCCTTACCATGGCATGGTTGATGGGACTCCGCCGCCTCATCCTTGAAGTGGTCTCCTTGGTAGGGGTGAGCATTCGGATAATTCGGGTAGGATTTTCATTGTTCGGACCAGGCCCGAATTACCCGAAATTTTTTTTGCCTTACACGGCCCGAACCCGAACTTTTAATTACCCGAATTTACCCGACCTGATTTACCCAAATTACCGATTTACATGGCCCGATTTACCTGATTTACTCGAATTATCCCGGCCCGAATTACCCGAATTATCCTATATCACAATTTTTTTTAACCTAATTCGGGTAATCGGGCTGGCCCGAATTTTTTTCCCTTACCCAGCCCGGCCCGAAAATAATTCGAGTAACACTCGGGCCGGCCCGAATTACCCGAATTTTAGAATTTCCTTACCCGAATTAATTCGGGCCGGGCCGGGTAATCAGGCCAGCCCGAATAATGCTTACCCCTACTCTTTGGAGGTTATCAATATGCTTTCTTCCTCCTATTCTGGGTCTAACCGCTATAATTTTTTGTTGACAGGAACCCGAGAACTTCTTCACCGGGATTGGGAGGTCCACATGCAGCACGTTCACCACGAAGGAAATCATTGCGTAGACACTCTGGCACACCTAGCGGCTTTGGCTGATCCTGGCGTCCAGTTTCTTCCAGTGCCTCCTTTACCAGTCCTGTCTGGACTCCACCGAGACCAACTAGGCCTATTGTACCCCCGAGCAGCGCGTTAGCCGCTTGCTTGTGTTTTGTTTAGTTTTTCCTAGTTTGTTTTTCCACAGTAATAAAAAAAAGGCATCATCTAAAAAAAATTTAGAATACAGCGAATCTTGAAGTAATTGATATTTTTTTTAATCAAAAGGTCATAAATTTAAGTCAGTTAAATAACTTCTTTATAAAAAAATATACAAAATAAAGGTTTACATACATTAATGACCCTTTCATACTTTCGCTAAACGGATAGCCTTGTATAATAAAGTACTCTAAGTCTTCAATTACAAGTATCATTAGTTAACGAGTATTTTCTTTTTACTAACACTAATTAACCATTAAAATACATTGGTCGATCTATAAATTGGAATTAATCATGTATCTTCTTATAAATTTTAAAAAATCCTTAATCTTTTAAATTATGAGAATCAAAACTTATGACCAAATACAAAAGAGTGCTTGTAATAACAACAAATCTAATTAATATAATTTTCACTTGAATACTATCATGACAATTAATTAGTCGTTCACTTTCTAGTATTTAATATCAATGTCCAAATCTATTAATAAACATTAAAAATATTTAATGTTAAATTTCATCAAATTATAAATAATAAAACTTCAAAAATTTAAAGTTTCACAAGTCTCCTCTATAACTAAACACATCAAATCTTTTGTTCCAGTTATTCTGCCTCAATTATATTTCATTAAATCTCATCCGTTGGACCATAGAATGTGATAAAAATATTCTAACTAAAACAGAAAATTTGATCTCATAATTATGAGAAATTCAGTCTATATCTTATGGATCGTCGGCGGCATACATTTGTTTTTACTTTCAAAGATTTGGTGCCTCTCCATTAGGAGGAAGGAAGATCAGAGGCGGCGGACAATCGATATTGTATTACATTCTCTGTATTGGGTAACTTACGATTATGGTCAGTTAACCAATGGCTTCTCATAGGGTGAGTGGTAGGAGAGAGGTTTTTAACCAAACCTCACTTTCAATCTCTCCAATTTGGTAAGGAACTCCACCAAAACATTACAGTTCTCTTCTCATACACTGATCCTAACTTTTTATTTTTTGGTACTTATGCACTATAGTTGGTTATAATTTGTTGTTGACTACTGCATAAACGTTGTGGTTTTGGGGTGTGGAAACTCACTAGGACAACTAAAATTGGACCAACTTACTTGTTCCACATCACCTTCCAATCAGATGGGAGATAAGATATGTCCCGTTATGCAAAGTTATCCTGTCTCCTTACCATAACGCCTGTTGGTTAGTTGCAAGTAACAGATTGTCAACAAAAAATAGATGGTTTGGCAGCACTGATCATCTATGCCCTCTTTACATTTGGCACCACTGATCATCTATACCCTCGTTATAAAACATCTTTGGAAACACAGCACCGGTTGGTTGTGCCCGATTCTCAGTTCCATTTTGTGCCTTGGGAATAGCAAATGAAATCACCTCTTCCATAATTGCTGTGCTAATGTTATTCTATTGCATTTGGTCCATATGTTTTTGTGGGTCCCATATAAATATATGAACCAGATACAATGGAATAGCACTGGCACAGCAATTATGGAACAGGTGATCTGTTCCCTGGGAATAGGGGGTGGGGCACGGGAGGTGGCACTGAGTCGGGCACAGCAGATTTGATCCTGAAAACACACATATTTATAATGCAACTATTCTCTAGTACTTTGGACAAAATTTCAACAATTAATGTACGTGTATTATGCCAAAAGTAAGGAGTGGGCTTGTAATGAATTTTTTAAAAATTAAACTGGAAGTTAAATTAATAGGACAAGGGATCGTTTATTTTCATTTTTTTGTTTTTAGTTGTGATTTTTATTAAAATTAAAACTTCCTATTGAGACACGTTTGGTTGTTATTGTTTCATTACCATGTTTTAAAAATAAAAAACTACAATCATCTTACGAAAACAAGAAAAATATATCTCTAATATTTCATAACTCATTTCTTCTAAAACAGTTTTTCCTCTTTGCGTTGGCTTGCATCTTCATCTTCGGTTATGATTTTTTTTTCTCTTTGCACCGACTTGCATCCTCATCTTTGGTTGACTCCAGGTTTGAGTTATATTTAATATTATCTGTATTTGTTCTTTTCCTTTTCTCTTTCGGTATGTGGATATGACTTTCTACTGTGTTTTGCATGCTTAGTTATGGCCTGGATTTTTTTCACCATATCGAAGTGAAAGATATCATTTGCGAGATTATAGAGGCAAAGGAAGAACTCAAGGTCCATAGGAATTGTTTAACTACAAGTATTCTTTATTAAGAAATGTTATTGAAAGATGTTTTGGAGTTTTAAAAACAAGATTCCCTATATTTTAAAACATGCCGAGTTATGATATGAAGAAACAAAAATACATCGTTATTGCTTGTTGTGTTATACACAATTATATTAGGATATGTAGACAAAGCGACGAATTATTTGAAAATTGTGTTAAAAATAAAGAACAACGAAAGTGAAAATAAAGATGCAAGTTCTCAAGTGAAGTATAATATCACTACAGCACAACTTCAAGGTATGTTTTGGAAGCGAGATAAAATTGTTGGACAAATGTGGAATGATTATATTATTTCTAGTTAATTTATGTTTCTTTTTGTAAATAATAGTACTATTATGCTTTCAAGAATTATAGTATGATGGACATACTTTATTTTTTTTGTAATTATGATGGACATATTTTATTGATTAGAACGACTTAATATAATTTCTATTTTATGTAATTTTATTATATACAATTAAAGTGTAATTTTTTAATAATATCTGATTTGCATATATTTAATTTTAGATATAATGATAATTAATTAATTTAAAAATATAATTTAATATATTATAATTATTGCACATAATAATATAATTACAAAAAAATAGAAACATGATAATAAAATCAAATATGTTTTCGTTTTCAGTTTTTTATTAGGAATTTCAACCAAACAATTTTTTTTAATTTTTATGCTATAAATCTTAACCAAACAGGTTTTCAATTTTTTAAGAAAAAAAGAAATCAAAAACAGGAAACAAAAATAAAAAACAACAGAAAAATAGAAGTGGAACCAAATGACCCCTTAAGATTTTAAAATTTCACTAGTATTAGATCGTCATAAAATTGGTTAAAAATTAAATAATTTAAAATATCATTAATAGAGAAAAATCAAAGTTTAATTAAAAATATTGTTAGATAAAAATTAATTAATTAATTTTAGTTTATAAATTTATAAAAATTGACCGATTAATTAATAAACTTATCAATTTTTAACAACAAGAATTATTAGAGTAAATCGAACGAAAAGTTATACAGTTCAAAGTTTTTGCATTAAACTGAGAATCGGTTAAATTTTTTAATCATTGTCTACGTGGCATGGCAAGAAACTTAATGTGGGATGGTAAATTTTTCAAAAATTCCTTTAAATGTTGTACCTACTTTCTTTGGAGAGGAAGAAATGCAATATTACATGCAGAAGACTTCACCGAATTGCTCCTTGTAATACGAGATACTATTACTAATTATTAATCTCACCATCTTGCAGTATTGTAAAAGCTTAGTTTTTGTTAATTAAATTCTTTTATTTTTAAAAAAGGTAACAAAGTGAACTTTTAATCTCACTATCTTGTAGCATTGTCATCAAAAGAAACAATAGGACTCATATTTTTCATATACAAGGACCTTTAATTGGACCTAGCCCACTAAGAAATTAGTTACACATTTCAAGCCCAGCATGTAAATTGCATTCATACTAACCACTGTCACGTATATGATCGACAAATTAGGCCCATCTCGGTCAAGCCGATATAAAAGGAAGATTACGAATTGGAGTAACAAAAACAACTTTTTTGTAAATATAAAGAAAAGATTGCGTACAACCGATGTCACCTCTCGCATATTTGCCCTTTTCCATTTAATTGCAACAGCTAACCAAAACGCTTTTAGATGCAAATCCTGGGTTGGAATGCATTAGAATGAGCTTGAAAGGTGCTAATTGACACATTCAAACGCTGAACTCAGCACAAAAACAGTTACAAGATAGCTCTAGCTTCATTACATAGAATGTTTACTAATTCTGTGTGATAATAATTCTGAACTTTCCTATTTTTTTTTAGAAGGAACCCACAAACAAATTTTCGAGTATTCCTCTATCCAACAAGTTTCAGAAGAGACAACAATGATTAGATGAGCATTAGACAAAATATACAACAGGATTAGCATACAACTTCTCTGACATGCCTTCTTCTAAAGTAGACAGTCACCAATATCTACAATTCTCATGTCCTTCCCAGACCAGGTATGTTTAGTATAAGATGGACATGTGATGCTCCCATGGTTTCTTCTCCTGGAAATTTTCCTTTATTTCTAGGCTCAGTTTATTTCAGTGAAAGAATTACAAATGTCATCAGGCTGGGATAGGTAGAATAGTTGAATCAGACAACTCAGGAATTGCATTATGGTCTTTGCACGGAGGTAGTTGGCTACAAGACAGACCAGAAGAAACAAGAAGTTGTTCAGACATCCTGGAACTGACCCTACTGCATTGCTGGTTGCTCTTCCAGGAAGTTTCATTACAAATTTTATTAATTTTTGTTCTCCCCTGTCAACATCAAGATACAGTCAAATATATCCCAATAAAAACCAAATTCTTATATCCACTGAAGAACTATCAACTAGAATGTCTGACTCAAGGGACTGTTCTGCTCTTCTTCACTTGCACTGCAATGAAATAATCATTGATTCCATCTGCTCGGATACTGACATTAGTGAAAACCAAAGCCATTATTCTTCAGACTTTCTTATTGATGATGATAACCATATTGATTCAATCTTTAACTCTGAGCAACATCAAATGATCGAACCCAAATTGGAGACTCACATTCTTGAGATTCCAGGTACCGCCGTTGCTCGTCAAGATGCAGTTACTTGGATGTTGAAGGTTGCTACCTCACTTGTACATCTATATTCTTAAGCATTTTAATTGTTCTTCTAACTCGAGTATTCTCAAAAATGCAGGTGCATGCTTACTACCAGTTTAGGCCTGAAACAGCATATCTTTCAGTTAACTATTTGGATCGCTTTCTCTTGTCTCAAACTTTACCGGTAATATATATTCTCTATCCATCAATGATCTATGGTCGTAAACTCCAGGTGAATCTGGATTTTGTAGATATCAAACAGAATGGTTTGCATAGCAACCTGCATGTGGGTACCCCGTACCTGGCAGTATAGTCATCGATGAAAATGTCTTCATATCCACTAACTAATCTTACTGATAATTGCAGGCAATACCATTTAATATACATTGATAAAACAGCATTATGGTTTAATGTCACTGATTTGCTCACTAATGTTCTATCCAGCAAGAGAAGGGATGGATTCTGCAGCTTTTAGCAGTAGCATGCCTTTCTCTAGCAACAAAAATGGAGGAAAGGAGAGTTCCACTTCTGCTAGACTTGCAAATACTAGAACCTAAATTCCTGTTTACCCCGGGTACAATACAAAGAATGGAACTTCTGATCATGAACAGCCTGAGCTGGCGATTACACATCATTACCCCATTCAATTTTCTGCATTATTTCATTGCCAAACTTCCATATCTTGTTCCCGACTGCTACACCTTCGATTATGTTTTTACTCGATCATCGCATCTCATTATCAGCATATCCAGTGGTAATCATCGCATCTCATTCTCTTTTCTGGGTGTCCAACACTTAGATTGATACAAGGTTTTTGATCAGTTACCAATTTCTTGGAATACGCTCCATCGACAGTAGCAGCTGCAGTAGTGACATGGGTGACCAATCGAGCAATTGATGACCCCAATTTCGGGTGTTTTGACAACAGGGTGAACAAAGTAAGTACTATAAATCTGTAATAGCTATAAACCGACGCCTCAGGAATCTAGAAAAACTACATAAACTCTACTGCTAAACCTTTCCACAAATTAGGCCTCCTTGTTCTTGTTAGAATTTTCTTAGAGTACGAAGCTTTCTAGTGCATGTTATTTCCCTTTGAACCAAATGTGGACAACCATGACAGTGATTTGGCACCACTTTCATGAAATGAGTACTGTCATTTTCCGTACGGATTTTGTAGTTTTCGCCGAAAAGGAAACTTGAGAAATCAATTTGGCAAGGCAGATTTCGGTGCCATTAGATCCTATCCATATAGAGTCTGGTTGAATTAAAATATCAGCTACTTTGGACTTTCGGAAACAACTTTCCTTTAGTTTGGAGCCTTTTGAACCTTTCTTACCCCAACTTAACAGGGGATGTTTCTCTATACTATAGTCAGCTTTTCAGTTTAGAATATGAAAGATAATAGTTAAGAGGGAAATGATGAAACTGAGCAATTGCAGGAAATGGTGAAGAGATGTTACAATGTCATCAAAAGGAGCAAATCTCAACTGGCACAGAGTGAAGTGATTGATGCCATTGTCAGGGGCAAATGCCAGGCTTAAAAGTCATCTAACAAGTCACTTAAAAAGAAGCAAATAGAAATTTTTTAATCTGCAAACCCTTGTTGAGAAAGGTTTTAATATCTTACTGATTGTATTTCTGTGAGAATTTGTGGCCTTACAATACAAGTACAAGGCAATCCTTATAAAGTTTGTTCTTAAAGTTTCCAATAACGGCGATATGTTTGTCATCAGTTCATTTTCTTCATCTTTATTTCTGTTAAATGTTACTGTAGAAGAGGAATTTTCTGAGTTGAAGTCAAAGTTTCATGCTTCTTTTCTTCTTTCTTTGTCAATTTTCCAGTAGGAATCGCAGTAAGTGACAGTCAATTCAATTTCAAGTTCTGTCACTCTTTTTACCTCAAAAACATCAAAACTAATATCGATTTACAGTTTCTTCAGTGGTAGACAAAATACATAAGAAATCTGGAGTGTATATAGAACACAACACGTAACGTTTCAGATTTCAATGAACAAATTCTTATCAGTGCATTGCCCTGTTGGAGTTCTGAGGATTGCTTGTTTGTCCCTTTCCTTCCGTAGTCCACGATACTACAATGCTGAGAGCCCTTTTTAAAAGGGAGAAGCAGATTCGGGTCCTTTCAAGTTTCTAGCTCAAGAAAAGATAAGAGCAACCAACTTTCTGATCAAAAGTTTCAGACACGTGATTACAATTATTGTTATTAAGGGAGTAGAAGACAGAAACAAGAAGGAGGAAGGAAGGATCGTCCATGCAGGCAAGAGGGTCCATTGGTAATAACCAGGCTACATTTCTGATTCCCTACTAATGATGTGAAATACGAAATTTCTCCTGTGCCCGACATGCCAAGGTCACATTCACAGGTTTCTTTGCCTTGCTTTTTAAGTAAGATGATCATATAACCTAAGAACTAAATCACATATCGCTTATAAATGTAGATATAAGTTAAAATTTTACTAAAGACGAAATCGATTTCACTATATTAATCAATAATTTACTTGAAAATTATGTATTTTCTCTCTTTATATATAGACTAGGTTTACACAAGTATGATTATCTATAAATTGTAGTCGATATATTTCTACTTAAATAATTCCTTATCAAATTGAACCTAGTTTAACAATAATTATAATAAGTTCTAGAATCCTTTCAGAGTTTGAAATCTAGCCAAGTGCATTTCCTGATAAGTCATCTGCCACAAACATGATCATGTCTGAAACATCTCTTAGTAGATAACTGGATACACCAATTATTTTTCTATGTTTATGGTTCAAAAACTACTGTGAATCGTACTTTTTTTTTTTCATAATATAGACATAGGCTTAGCCACATTAGTGTTTTAGATTGTGAATTCTTATGCTTCTTTGCACACTAAAATACGATTTGTGATACAACCATGTTCTAAACTGCGTCTTTCATAAAAATTCACACCAACAGATCTGTGTCTTAAAGCCTTATCTTTGCCTCTAATTTCTACAAAGGAACATGCCTTGGGACACGTCTATGTCGAGGGCTTTGTTCACCTAATGACTTTAAACAAAATGTGTTCTTTTTGAAACACTTCAAGATTGTCACCTATATATATGCAACATACATAATAATCTCTACCTTAACGAATATAATATGTTCATCTAACACCCTTGAAAAACAAATTCAAGATTGCACATCAATGTGTATGAGTCATACATAATAATCTCTACTTTAAAGAATATACTCTTTTTAGATTGTTTGTAACCATGTTTAGCACCTAGAAACATTAATCAAGTCCAAGCAATCTTAAACTTCTTTATAGTAACCAACTTTGTCAATATGTTAGCTACATTCTTCAAAATATGAACCTTTTTCAATAAGATCTATTCATATGTACTCAATTCTTTAACCTTGTGAAACCTCACATCTTTTACCATAAAACCCATTTATCTATATTACTCTTGACTTTTCATGGTCCCCTGAAAGGTAATTGGATCTTTATCACTGATGGAAAGAGTAAATGCAATGAAGTCTTCCTAACCATATCTTTTTGGTTATTTGATGATCCATCTCGCTTTATATGTGAATTTTCTATATTGATGCTCTCTTTTTGACATTGTTATATTTCTCGAACTAGAATTTTAAGTTGCTTTATTATCTGTTTCAAACTATTCTACTTCTACTTATACCACCTTAGAACCACTACTACTCACTGCTGACCTTAATACGTCCTTTTCATATAATTGGTTAAGGATATATTACTCCCTAAACAACGTTGCACTAAAATTTTTATCAAGTGTTTGAAACTTGTAGAAATCTATTTTTCAATATTTGGCATCTTTCCATAAGCTCCCATTATGAAGTTCCTTTATACTTTACTCACAGAGATGATATAGTCGTACAAGCTATTGTACTCTTTTCCACATTACTATTGTGTCCATCAATTTTATATTAAAAAATATTCACATGTAAGGTACCTCAAGACATCATGTTCTTCCTTAGTTTTGATACATGTTGGACACTACTAACATCCTAACAATGATATTCAACATCTTAATCAAGATATGCCATATTTTGACTATTTTTAATGCTTTATCATTCCCCAATTAGACAATCCCAAAGTTGCTTGACATATATAACATAAACTAATACTTGTTTGATATCATATGGTGTCAACATTTAGTATCCAAAATCTATGAATCCTAAAGTTAATTGACTAAAATGTAGGGCATGTATCTATTGCTATAATTTGAATCCCTGCTATGGACTCTATTAGCATACCTTAACAAATCACTAAAATTTCCCCCTATACTCTTCATTCAAACAACCCCTCTTGATATATATAGTTTGCTCATACTTATAGTAGTAGATTATTGTTATACTCTTGGATTTAGATCTAGAACTCCACTTAGACGAGTCATCCTTACTTTATTTCCATCCACGATTTTGGTTTTCCCTTATATACAACCATTTAACTAGAAATCTTTCACTAGTGTTGAATCTCTATTGGTTTTACTACAATAACATAGCAACAATATTCTTTACACCAACTCTCTCCTTACCCAATATGAACGTGATCGTTAGATGTTCATAAGAAAAAGGTAAAGAACAAAGCAAAATCATTCCTTTATCCTCATCTACAATAGTAACTTTGAGCTTTATTAGATCACTAACTATTTATTTAAATACATTGATATGTTGGTCCAGATCTATTCCCTCTTATATCTTCAGCCTGTATAATTTTTGCTTTAAATACAACTTGATTGTAAGAGACTTTGACATGTACAAATCTCTAGCTTCTTCCATATCTCTATAGGAAATGCAATTTATATAGTACATAACCTCATCAGCTAAACATAATGGAATGATTATAGCTTCTTATACTTGTAACTCCCCTAATCGAACTCATCCATATCTTTTAGTTTATTCTTTTACATCCGTTTTAATAAGCCTTGCTACATTAACAGGTCCTTCACTCTTTGTGACCATAGTCCAAAGTCCCAGAAATTCCTTACTTCAAATTCTGTAACTGATGTCATTATTGCCTCAATTATGCTATGGGATAACTCTATTCGAGATAGAGATACTCTTGTGATTTATCTCCTTTATAGGCCATATATCTGATGAGATTGTGAAGCACGCATGTCTGCTTCCATTTGTTGTACAGTCCTTTGTATCTCTTGTATCT
>JANKYE010000223.1:25735164-25756359 GCA_032467995.1 Erythroxylum dillonii
AGTCTCCGATAACTGGACCGCTACGTTGTGTAACGCACTTCCAATCCGACTTTGGAGAGTCGATGTCTTCAACCAGTGTGGTGTTAGAAGAAGGAGTTAGCCGTCTGGGTTAACCAGTGTGTCATTATCCCTGTGTCACCTCTCGATTGGTTCGAATAAATGGTAATAATAAATTATAATAAAAGAAAAATAACATAAGAAATTTTTTATTAGGTTCAATCAATTGTGTTTGACTACATTGGGGAGCCAAGAGTGATTAATTTCCTTATAGTAGTCAAAAACTAACTTAAATATTGCATATTTCTTTTATATATAAACTAGTTTTATATAGTATGGTTAACTGTGAACTCTACTTATTCAATTATAATCAGATAGCTTCTTACCAAACTCAAACTAACTTAACTATAATTATAATAGGTCTTAGAATCCTTTAAGAATTTGAAATCCACCAAAACCCTATTACTAAATGAGGTTGTTTGTTTAGGTTGATGACCTAGACCATTAATCCTTCTGTTTCTTTAACATTTGGACATGACCATCTTAAATATTGTATCTTTTATAATAAAACCTCTATCACTTCAACTCTTTTGTCTGTGTCTTTATCTCTAATTTTTTGAAAGGAATCATTACCACCATTTCTAGAACATTATTAAAAAAAAACTTGCATTGGCAAGTTGTACACACCTTACATTAAGCAAGTTGTGGACAACTTGCTTAATGCAAGTTGTGGCAGTGGACGGCTGTAGTTTACATACTGCAAGTTGTGACAGTGGCAGTGGCAGTGGAGGGTCTATAAATAGACATAAGCATTATATATTTGACGTATATGGTGAGTTTTAAGAAAGAGTTTAAAGGAGCTATTTGTGTATTCCAGAAATTGTGAGAAAATGTTTTTGGGTATTTTTAGGAAATGTTTTTCTAAAAAGGGTAAGTGACAAAATAGTGAGGATATTATCTTAGGGATATTAAATTTGAAAAACACCTTGTGTATGAGTGTCACTATTTTGTTGTGTCATTTTTCACTCTTTATACCTGCTATTTTCATTTGTGGTAGATTTATTCAAAGTTTAGCTCGTATACGTAACCCAAATTAAAAGGTGAATCACGTTAAAATTTTGTATATTATTTCCTTGTTTATTTTACCTATGGGATATAATTCATAATTTTTCCTGACAAACGATATCAAAGCCAGGTTCGGTTCTGTGTCAAAGGATTTCTCATCGAAGATTGAGGAAAAAATAAGCAAGATGATTAGCCTAAATGGTTCCAACTACCACATATGGAAGAACAAGATAAAAGATCTTTTGTTCGTCACAAAAATGCATTTATCGTTGTTTACCACAATAAAACCCAAAAATAAATTGAACAACGAGTGGGTTTTTTAGCATGAGCAGATATGTAGTTTTATTCGTCAATTTATTGAAGATAATGTATATAACTATATCTATAATGAGGCTCACACACGGACGTTGTGGAAGAAGCTCAAGGAGTTGTATATCTAAAAAATTAGTAACAATAAATTATTTTACTTGACAAAATTAGTGCAAATAAAATATCAAGAAGGTACCTCTATGGCATATCACTTGAATGAATTTCAAGGGATTGTGGATCAATTATTAGGAATGAGCATAAAGTTCGATGATGAAGTGCTTGCCCTTTTCTTGCTTACCTCTTTGCCAGAGTCTTAGGAGACTTTGAATATTTCAATTACCAATTTGGCAATTGACAGTGTTGTTAATATGGAATATGTAAAAAGTAAAATTCTGAATGAAGAGATGAGACAGAGATCACAGAGTTTGACCTCTTTAACACAGTTAGAAGTTTTGGTCACAAATTCTATGGAGAGGAGCAAATCTAAAGGTCCAAATTCTAGAGATTAGAGTAGAGGAAGATCAAATAAATATGCAAATGTTGAGTGCCATCACTGTAAGAAAAGAGTAATATCAAAAGGTTATGTCGAAAGTTAAAAGAAGGATAGAACAAAGGCAAAGAAGTCAGGAAAGATGATAGTAGTGATGATGAACATGCATCGATGGCTAACACTATTGATGACTTTCACATCGTCTTATATGATAATGATGTGAATAGTGCATCCTATGAGTTCAACTGGAAAGGTGACAATAGTGCACTATTCACGCCACATCATATAAAGAACTTTTCTCATCATATACACAAGGAGATTTTGGTATTGTTAAAATGAGAAATAGTGATTTGGCTAGAATCACCTGAAAAGGTGATATTTACTTGGAAATAGAAAATAACATGAGATTGCCTCTAAAAGATGTCAGACATATTCCTAATCTTCACCTAAATTTGATCTTTGTTGGCATACTTGATTATGGAGGTTTTTGCAGCACTTTCAAAAATGGTAAATGGAAGCTTACTAAAGGGTCCTTGGTAATCGCCAAAGGTAAGAAGTACATAAAGTTGTACATAATGCAGGCAAAGCTCTCCAATGATGTTGTGAATCTAGTGGAGAAAGATGGTGCAATTGAATTGTGGCATGGGAGACTTAGTCATATGATCGAAAAGGGAATGACTTAGTTAGTGAAAAAGAATGCATTATTTGGAATTGGCCAGGTGCACTTAAAGAAATGTGTTGATTTTCTAGTAGAAAGCAAAATAGAGTTTCTTTTAAAAGTTTCCCTCCTTTTAGAATGAAGAATGTGTTAGATTTGGTACACTCAAATCTATATGGGCCAATGTCAAAGTCAATAGGTGGTGCTCAATACTTTATGACTTTCATTGATGACTATTCTAGGAAGACTTAGGTATACACTTTGAATATTAAATATTAAGAGCTAGATGTTTTCAAGCAATTTCATACCTCAATTGAAAGACAAACTCGAAAGAAGTTGAAATGTATTTGAACAGACAATGGTGAAGAATACACTGGACCATTTGACTTTTATTACAAAGAGCATGGTATTTGACATTAGACTCCTCCTCTTAAGACACCACATTTAAATGGCTCAGCTGAGAGGATGAACAAGACTTTGATGGAGAGAGTTAGATGCCTACTCTCACATGTAAATTTTCCTAAGACATTTTGAGGTGAGGCTTTATTCACAGCAGTACATATATTAAATTGTTCACCCTGCATCCCTTTACAGTCTAATATTTCGAAGAAAGCATGGTTAGGAAAGGATTTTTCTTATGATCATCTAAGGGTTTTTGGTTGCAAAGCTTATGTCTATATCCCTAAAGATGAGAGATCCAAGCTTGATGTCAAGACCCGCTAGTATATATTTGTTGGTTATCGAGAAGATCAATTTAGCTATCGGTTTTATAATCCAGTTCAGAAGAAGCTGATTCGGAGCCGTGATGCTATATTTGTCAAAGATCATACCATTGAAGATTTTGGCAAAGTGAAAAAAGATGCTCCAAGAACTTATGATGACCTAGTGGACTTAGAGATAATTCCTCCAAAAATAGTGACAAGACAATTTAGAGATGAAGTTGAAAATCGCTAGCCAAACATAGCTGATGATAATGATCCCATCCAAAATTAATAAGATGAAGATGATTTTTAGAATCAACCATCAGCACCAGAGACTGCTCAGATTTCAATAAGGAGATCTACGCAAGAAAGACAAGCCTTTACTAGATACTCCAGTGATCAGTATGTCTTACTTACTAATAAGGGAGAACCTAAGAATTTTTAAGAGGCTATGGATGAATCTAAGATGAAATGGGTTAAATCCATGTAAGATGAGATGAAGTCCTTGTATGGGAATAAAACTTTTGAGCTGGTGAAGTTTCCAAGAGGTAAGAAAGCTTTGAAAAATAAGTGGGTGTTCAGGATTAAGCATGAAGAACACAATCCTCATCCAAGATTCAAAGCTAGATTGGTTGTTAAGGGATTCAACTAAAGAAAATGTATTGATTTTGACGAGATATTTTCACCAGTTGCGAAAATGATATCCATCCATACAGTGCTCAGTTTAGCAACAAGTCTAGACTTGGAAATCGAGCAATTGAATGTCAATACAACCTTTCCTCATAGAGATTTAAAGTAGGAGATATATATGGAGCAGCCGGAGGATTTCAAGGAAAATGAGACTATGTGTGTAGATTGATGAAAAGCTTTTATGATTTAAAATAGGCACCAAGACAGTAGTATAAGAAGTTTAAGACAGTTATGAGGAAGCAAGGCAATAAGAAGACTACATCATATCACTGTGTTTCTGTGCATAAATTCTCTGATGATGATTTTATTATTCTTTTGCTTTATGTTAATGATATTTTGGTTGTTGGCCAAAATATCAACAAAATTATCAGTTTGAAGAAGCTGTTAAGCAAGTCTTTTGCCATGAAAGACTTGGGGAAAAAGAAATTCTTGGCATAACGATTGTTAGAGACAGGGGCAAAAAAAATTATGGTTATGATAAAAGAAGTACATTGAGAAAGTACTTCAATAGTTCAATATGGATAAAGCTAAAGAAGTTAATTATCCTCTTACTAATCACTTAAGGTTGAGTACTAAACAATGCCCTTCGATGGATAAAGAGAAGGAAGAGATGATGAAAGTCCCCAATGCTTTTGTAGTTGGAATTTTGATGCATGCCATAGTATGTACACGACTAGATATTGCTCACGCAGTTGGAGTAGTTAGAAGATTCCTTTCAAATCCTAGTAAGGAACAATGAGGTGTCGCAAAGTGGATTCTCAGATATCTATGTGGTAATTCCAAAACATACTTATGTTTTGGAACTGCCAAGCCTATATTAGTTGGTTACACAAATGTAGACATAGCTAGTAATGTTAACGCGAGAAAGTCTATTTTAGGTTACTCAATTATCTTTGCAGGGGAGCTGTGTCATGACAATCGAAATTGCAGAAATGCGTTGCCCTATCTACCACTAAAGCAGAATTTATTGCTGCAACTGAAGCATGCAAAGAGCTCCTATGGATGAAGAAGTTTTTAGATGAACTTGGCTTTTAGCAAGATAGATATCAATTGTTTTGTGACAGTTAGAGTGTTATTAACCTTCGAAAGAATTCCTCTATCCATTCAAGATCAAAAACATATTGATTTGAGATATCACTAGGTCTGAGAGGTGTTGGAGACGAAGCTATTATTCATACGGATGAGAATGAATCATATATGATAACAAAAGTTCTACCCAGGGGAAAGTTTAAGTTATATCGATTATTTGTAGGAATGATAGTAAACCCCATATAGTCAGGTGAGGGAGAATTGTAAGGTGGTACCGACTCATGGCGTATCATCACTTCTAGAACATTATTAAAAATAAACCTTACATTGGCAAGCTATACACACCTTGCATTAAGCAAGCTGTAAGGCCAGTGGACAGCATTCTGTCAGCTGTGGTTGTGGCGATTTCTTACATATAAGCATTATATATGTGACATATGTGGTTAGCATTAAGAGAGAGTTTAAAGGAGCCAATTGTGTGTTCGATAAATTGTGAGAAAAGTGTTTTGGGTATTTTTAGGAAACGTTTTCCTAAAAAGGGTGAATGAAAAAATAGTGAGGATATTATATTAAGAATAAAAAATTTGGGAAAAAATTTGTGTGTGAGTGCCACTATTTTGTTGTGTCATTTTTCACTTTTTGTACCTGCTATTTTCGTTAGTGGAAGATTTATTCTAAGTTTGGCCTGTGAACATAGTATAAGTTAAATGATGAATCACATTAAATTTTTGTTTATTAATTCCTTGCTTATTTTACATGTGGGATATAATTTGTATTTTTTTCCATCAATACACGCTAGGATACATCGATGTCTCAAGTCAAATTCACCCCTAGACTTCCAAGAAAACACCTACGTTCTTCACGAAACACTTCAAATTTGTAACATTTATATATGAGCCATACACAATATGCATATACTTGGCAAGTGGATGATATGCCTTCATTTATAAGACATTTAATGTACGGGTGCAACTTTCAATAAAATAATTTGATTTATGCTCGAAGGTGTGACGGAACGCAACAAATCCCCAATTGTGACTAATTCTTCCCTTCACACGTACTTAAATCGATCAATAAAGTGAAGTATTGGATAGGTAAAATTACCTCTTATGATCATTTGAGGTATTTGGTTGTAAGGCTCATGTTTATGTTCCAAAAGATGAGAGGTCAAAGTTGGATACCAAAGCTAAATAATGCATCTTTATTGACTATGGTCAGGATGAATTTGGTTACATGCGTTATGATCTTGTTGAGAAGAAGTTGTAAGAAATTGTCACGTTGTGTTTCACCAAGACCAAACCATTAATGATATTGAGAAGGTTGAGAAGTCTAATTCTCATATTTAGAGTGACCTCACAGATTTTCATCCAGTTCCTGTGTCATAGTTGCCTAATAGAGTTTGTGGAGGAGTTGAAACCAATATGTAGCATGATGATATTATTGATGACCAGTATGATGGTGACTTGCATAATCTTACTGATGATACTAATGATGGTCAACCCACTATAACAAATCCACAAGAAGCTACACTTAGAAGGTTTACAAGAGTTAGATAATAGTTTACCATATATTCCCTAGATGAATATTTGCTCTTTACTAATAGGGGAGAGCCTGAATGCTTTGAAGAAGCTATGGAAAGTATAGATAGGTAGCAATGGGTTTGTGCTATAGAGGATGAGATGAAGTTCTTGCACGATAATAACACCTTTGAGTTAGTAAAGTTACCAAAGGGTAAAAAGGATTTGAAGAATAGGTGGATTTACAGATTAAAGCAAGAGAAGAGGTCCTTGAAACTAAGATACAAAACAAGGTAGTCGTGATTAAACACATGTTTTGTTATCTGTTTTGGGATTTGGTGCTCTTGTTGTTTGTTAAAGGCCATATCTCAATGGTGCACTTGTTAAATATTGTATTATACTTTTGATTGATGATAGTGAAGTTTTGGAGCTAGACTTATGAGTCCTATGATTTTTCCTCTTCGCATCGAAGGGGTTTTTCGACATAAAAATTATTGGTGTTCTTTTGTTTTCATTTTGTTGCTTGTTTTATCTTGCTTAAACGCTCCTAATATATTCTAGCAAATTGAGAGGATTCCACTTTATGTTGTGTTTCTTAGGAAACCCCGATTCCTCTTAACAAAAACCTCTATCACATCAAATTCTTTTGCTTGTGTCTTTATCTCTAATTTTTAGAAAGGAATACACATTAGGATACATCGTTGTCTCAAGTCATGTTCACCCATAAACTTCCAAGAAAACACTCACATTCTTCTCGAAATACTTCAAATTTGTAACTTGTATATATGATCCATACACAACATGCATATACTTGGCACATGGATATAGGCCTTCATTTATAAGACATTGAATGTACGAGTGCAACTTTCAATAAAACAAATTTATTTATTCTCAAAGATGTGGTGGAATGCAGCAAATCTCCAGTTATGATTGATTATTCCCTTCATACGTACTTAAATCAATCAACAAAGTGAAGTGAATGAGGATTTTTCATATCTTATTTTATAAAATATTGAAATGACTGTTCAAAATTTCATCTAATTATTTGTTTGAAGATTTCCCGAATAAGCTAATCAAAATTTCTTCTCTCCATCAAAATAATGGGTAGTGTTAGTCTAAGTTGACTAGTTTTAAAACCACACTTGAATTTGAGAAATTGACCCGAAGCGTAACCCAAATTGTTTTCTCAAAATGTTGTCATTTAAAAAAGTGAAATTAAAATGATACCATATTTCGTCTTGATCCAACTTGACTTATTGCCAAATCTAATAATAGGATGGTTATCCTCATTGTTAAATTTGTTAAAGAGATTAAATATAATCAAGGCATATATTTAATTAGAGGTTGTGTAAATCATTAGAAGAATAATTGAGTTAAAAATTAGGATATATTATGAAAAAAAAAATTCAACTTCCAAAGCCCTCCATAAAAAAAAACTAGGAGGCGTGTTCACGTGTAGTCAAGGGATCGGATCCGATGAGTTGGAGATGTTTATACTTAAGCAACATGTCGTGAGCATTATCTCTTAGCACGACTCACGAGGGATTTTGTGAGTAGGATTGGTTCATTAACTATCATTTTCATTGTTATTATATATTTTCCTTTTAACGTTTAATTGTTAAATCTCCCTTATCCTTTTCTTTTAATATATTACTTACTTAGATGAAACTTCATTCTAATATTATAATTCCATTTAAACAATTTTTTTAAATGGTTAATTCATGTTTCGTGTAGATATAACAACATTAAATTTGTAAATTACATATTGAATTATGAAAAAAAGGTCAATGATTAAGGCACTACATTTATTTGAATTCATCAAAAAAGGAAAATAAGTTTATATGTTTACATTTTCCTAATATTAAAAAATAATCAGATGATTATAAATATTTAAAATAGTTGAAGAAAATTAGTACTTATTATTAGTTACAAATTTATTTTTTAGAGAACAATATATTTTCACTAAGAAAATCAAATTACTTGTTCTACTTTTACGGTTTTAACACTATTTTAACTTATCGCGTCTACCCATTTATGTAAAATTTATATAAATATGTGGATCAGATAAATTGAAACAGTGCTGAAACAAAATGAAAATATAATACACCGTATAAATGTGTGAATGCCATAAATTAGAACATGATTGTACTCCCCTTCACCAAGACATGGACATAATTCGAGTCTAAATTTTCTGTTCGATATTATTATGTCTTATTGTTTCCAATAAATTTCAACCATTTATTTATATGGATCTCTCATAGATCTCGCGTGGATCCTGCAAAATAAATGACTGAGATTTTATAAATCAGAACAAAATAGAGTAATATAATATTAGATAAAAAATATGGATTTCCGTAATTCTTAGCGTAGTCAACGTTTGTATCGTGTTGAAGTTTTTGACGATTCTGTGTTGTCTGGTGCTCAGAATCACAGATACAAATCTGGACAATTATTATGTCATTTTAATGACAATGACCTTTCCATAAACTACAATTTACACAAAACACAAGTAAAGAGTTAGCAATTTGCTTCCTTCGATAGCCTGTCGTAGGAAAATTGGTGCCAAACTGGCAATTGGAGTGACAACTACAAGGAACCCATCTTTGACGTCTCCGAATCTGCTGACAGCATCTTCCTTTCTCTATTGCCAATGCCATTCTTCCCTCCATTTCTTTCTTCATCTTTAAAAGGCAATGTTTTCCATAGTGGGGTTCTTCAAAGTTCCTGTCTTCGTGTCCCTTTTGGTACGAGTGTGTCCTTTGGTTAATGGTTAGAATACATCTAGTATTTAGGATTTTTGTCTCGTACTTGGTTCCCATTTTCTTGGCTTCACCTTTTGAGTTTACCACGACGTTTGTTATATCCACCCGCGAATTATAACCCAACATTCAATCTTTCTGCAGAGACCCCATCCGGGTTGTTCTTATTTCAGGAGCTAGCTCTTTGTTTCGGTTCCTGGGTTTCGTTTGCTTTTTCTGTTCTTCTTGAATGTATTTGTGGATTGCTTCCCTATATAGTTGAGTTGGAGTAGCATGGTTTATGTGGAGTTGTTAAAATTAAGCTTTTTGTATGTTTATGGTTGTTAGTAACTATTTATCTACGTTGGTTCTAAAAGTCGGATTCTTTTTGACCTCTGCAACGTTTATGTTGGTTCTGACTTAGGATGGAAGGCGTAAGACTACCCGCTGAGGATTCTAAGTTGATATCTGAAACATTAGAAGTGCATCAAGTAAGCTCATCTAAGAAGGGGAAAGGCAGGAGACTAAGGAAGAAAGTAAAGTATCAGTTGGTAGAGTACCATTCTTTGCCAGATTATTTAAGGGACAACGAGTACATTTTGGGCCACTACCGAGCTAATTGGCCCTTGAAGGAGGCTTTGCTTAGTATCTTCTCTATCCACAATGAGACATTAAATGTTTGGACGTAAGTTTCCTCTCTCATGCAACAATGTTCTCAAAAAAGCAAGTAGAATTCTTTTATATACCTGTAGTTAGTTACTTGGGTTTTGACTTGTGTTTGGATTATGAGATGTTAGGATTGCTGGAAGATCAATCGCCTGACTTTTTTTTTGGCTGCAATGTTTATGATTTTTTTGGCTTTTAGTTTGGTATTATGCTTATGTGGTTGTTACTTAACCTCTGAAATAAGAAATTGTAGAGAACCTAGAGAATGAACGCTTCATAACCTTAAAGGGTCATGATGATTTTGAAATACTAATCATGAGGTTACGAGTTTCAATGAAGAGGATCAGTGGTTGGACTTACTGCTTTATTATCGCTCAATCTAAGAGGATCACTGACTAATTGGAAAGGTGCAGATTTCTTTATGGTGGAACTTTTTTGTCAACGCGGATGAGAGTCCAAATGGAATGCCAACAGATGTCTTCAGATACGAGCAAATGCTCTTTACTCAATCAATCTGTAGGAACATTTGAGATGCATAATACTAGTTAGGTTTTTATGAGAGAAAACAGAGTAGCCATGCCATCAGTTATGAGGGAGCATAGTGTCCAATAATGGAATTAGATCTTTTTACATACCATTTTCGAAGAGTATTTCATGAAGACATTAGCTGAACCGTATCATAAATTGCAACCTATCTGTTTTCTTTAATAGTGTCTATATCTTAGATATATGAACATTGAATCCCGGGAGCAACAATTCTGTGATGCTATATAGATTTATGGCTGCTATATGGATTTATCTTGTTTAATCTTTTATAACTGAAGTTCTGAAGTTGTTGAAGAAATACATTCTGTTATTCGCTTGAAGGGTAACTTTCTTGTGGTTTAACTATTATTTTCTTGCAGGCATTTGATTGGGTTCTTACTATTCCTTTCTCTGACCATATACACTGCAATGAAAGTACCAACAGTTGTTGATCTCCATTCTCTACAGCTGCCAGAGGTATTGAAGGCTGATTTGCACAAATTACTTGCATGTCTCCCTTCTTTTCCCCACGTGCCTGATTTGCACAGACTAAGGGATGAATTGAAGTCAACCTTACCTTCTATGGATCTGATTTCTTCTCCTTCAAGATGGCAGGTTGTGGAGCTTCTCTATAATTGTTTGCCTGAATGTTTCTCACTTGGCAACTCCACGGATGTTTGTTTCCGGGTAATGTTTCTTTTTTTTATATTCCATTTATCGAATATCTGATCTAGAGGATAGGAAAAATCTTGCACCATAAAATTCCATTTTCTTCCTAGTTAATTATTCAACTTGTGTTCTTCATGACCAAATGCAGCGTAATATAACAGATGATGTGGCGAACATAATAACACCCCTAATGGTGAGGCCGATTACCCGATGGCCGTTCTTCGCTTTCTTGGGCGGAGCCATGTTTTGCTTGCTTGCTAGCAGTATTTTTCACCTTCTTTCTTGTCACTCTGAGAGGCTATCATGTATTATGCTCAGGCTTGACTATGCTGGAATTGCTGCGCTGATATCAACTTCCTTTTACCCTACTGTCTACTACTCCTTCATGTGTTATCCATTCTTCTGCAACCTTTACATGGGGTTCATAACTATTTTCGGAATGGCCACAGTCTTGTTTTCTCTGCTCCCCATGTTTCAAACACCTGAGTTCCGCACAACTCGTGTATGCCTCTTCTCAGGCATGGGTTTGTGCGGATTGGTACCGATTCTGCACAAGCTAATATTGTATTGGACCCTGCCAGAGGCACTCCATACGACCGGCTACGAAGCTTTGATGGGGCTGTTGTATGGAATTGGAGTACTAGTTTATGCCGCAAGGATTCCTGAACGATGGATGCCTGGGAAATTTGACATTGCAGGTCACAGCCACCAACTCTTTCATGTACTTGTGGTTGCTGGAGCATATGCTCATTATCGTGCAGCGGTCGTTTACCTCAGGTGGCGAGACCTGGAAGGATGTTAAGCAAATCCTGCAAGTCCTGTATCATGATCATTTCATTGTACCTTTGATTGTATAAATATTGCTTACAGTATGAATTCAGCTGGAATGTGAGATTTAGGGAAGTACTTCTAGAGAGACTTTGTATAAATAACAAAGGTTAATTAGGTATGATGCAAAAACTAATGGCAGTTCCATTGCCCATCATCATCAAAATCTAAAATTGGTTTTTGAATTGATCAGTGAAGGCACATGAGTTTGCAGAAACTGTCTGCAAAGGATATTCCCGACCTTTAAATCCCTCACATGCATGTAGGCCTTACTCCCCTGCTACCCGCCTTTGTCTCTTTTAGTCTCACTCTCTTTCTGGCTTTAGAGCTCTCTTCAGTCTTCACCGGGTTGTTTGTTGACCTGTCATACGTTTTTGGACCAATCGACAAGCTCATAGGTAAGGGAATAGACCTATCAATGACATGTGATGGGTGCAATGCGATGAATAGAAGAAATTGACATAACAAGAACCCTTTTTTTAGGCGAATATGATGAAAATATCGTTCTAAGTTCCCATTTTGTAGTTGAAAAACCATCAAACACTTAAAAGGTTGCTTTTCCTTAACTAGTTTCCGATGATTACGGTCAAACAGGCGGTCCGATCTTCCTTTTCGGTTTCTTTTGTTAGGAAAGATCATGACATAAGGATTCCTATGGTAGACGGACCAAGAAAGGACTAAAGCTCCTGAACTATTATTAATTTATTATCCTGTTTTACTAAATAATTAATAATAAATTATAAATAAAATATATAAGAATTTAAAAACTCAGTAATTCTACTTTTTAAGAATTATTTAAATAATTTTAAATAACTCATGATTAAATAAAAAACAATATCTGAAAGCCGACACTTGGAACACTGTTCACGGAGATTATGCACTGAACTATGCAATCTAAGCCACCTGACAAAAACGACTGTCGCTTAAACAATCCCAATCACGTGCACCACTCCACGTTTCAATCCCAGAATCTTCCACACCTAAACACCTTATTTATAGGAAGCAGCAGCAAAGTTAAAGAGGAGGAAGCGGACCCCACGGTACCGTAGTTTACGCTTTATCTTTCCCATCCCTGCGCATTTTAGCCTCCTCCGCGCTCATATACCAAAGTAAAATTAACACACTCTGTAACACTCACTCTCTGAACTAAAGCACTCTTTAAGTTAGAAAGTACAAGAAAATTAGAGTTTGATCAGATTGGATTGTATCGTATGCCCGTTGTAATGGCTTTTCTCTGCTAAATTTAGGCTGGGAGTTGCGTGATGGAGACTAAGAAAGGAACGTTTCAAGCTCTTAAGTCACCATCTGTCCGCTAGTCGACCCAAGACAGACGAGAGCAAGCTCCAAAGCTTTTGTTTGTAGTTATCCGAGTAAGTTATTAACATCATTGAAAATGGTCGTGCCAGAAGTTTCCAAGTCTCAGCACTCTCCGATGGCGAAATCGAACGCTCGAAACAAGTCCACTTTTTCGTGTCTCAATGATGGGTTTATCTACCTTGGCGGATCATTGCTCGCGTTCTTACTGGTCTGGTCTTTTTGGTCATTCGCTGGTCCTAACTTCACTCACAGCATAGATCCCACTGTCACCGGTTCGACGTCGAAACTTGGTTCCGTCTCAACAAAATGTCTCCACGGCCAACCCGCTGTTAACCTTGGCTACGACCCACCAGAACCCACTTTCTACGACGACGCAGAACTCAGATACTCCATAGAAAAGCCCATCAAGAACTGGGACGAGAAGAGAAAAGACTGGCTCAAACACCACCCTACGTTTGCTGCCGGAGCACGTGACCGCGTCGTTATGGTCACTGGTTCTCAACCGACGCCATGCAAGAACCCTATCGGCGATCATTTACTCTTAAGGTTTTTCAAGAACAAAGTAGACTACTGTAGGATCCACGGTATCGATATATTCTACAACAACGTATTGCTTCACCCAAAGATGAAGTCTTTCTGGGCAAAGCTACCGGTGGTTAAAGCGGCGATGTTAGCTCACCCGGAGGCCGAGTGGATCTGGTGGGTCGACTCGGACGCGATGTTTACCGACATGGAGTACAAGCTACCGCTACGACGGTACGACTACAAGAACCACAATATTGTGGTCCACGGTTGGGCTAAGCTGATTTACGAGAAGAAAAGTTGGACGGCGTTAAACGCCGGGGTGTTTCTGATCAGGAACTGCCAGTGGTCCATGGACTTCATGGACACCTGGGCCAACATGGGCCCCATGAGCCGGGATTACCCTAAATGGGGTGAAATCCAACGGTCAATTTTCAAGGACAAGCTCTTCCCAGAATCGGACGATCAGACGGGTCTGATTTATCTCATCCATCAAGACAAGAGTTTAACGGACAAGATTTACTTGGAGGGAGAGTACTATTTTGAAGGATATTGGGTAGATATACTACCGACGCTGGCCAACATAACGGAGAAGTACACCGAGATGGAGAGAGAAGACGGGAGGTTGAGGCGTCGTCACGCCGAGAAGGTGAGCGAGCAATACGGTGCGTTTAGGGAGCGGAACCTGAGGGGTTGGGGTAACGGAAAGGGGAGTTATAGACGGCCGTTCGTCACACATTTCACGGGGTGCCAACCTTGCAGTGGGGACCACAATCAGATGTACGCGGGAGAGAGTTGCTGGAATGGGATGGTCAAAGCTTTGAATTTCGCGGACAATCAGGTGCTGAGGAAGTATGGGTTTGTGCACCCGGATCTACTGGATTCTCAAACGGTGACGGAGACGCCGTTTGATTACCCTGATGAGGGACCATGGTGAAAGACCAAAACAATGTTCAGTGGTTTGGTTTGTTTATACATGGAAAAAAGGAAGTGTTTAAAATTAGATTGTTTTTTTTTTTACTTTATATTAGTTTTTACAATAATAAAGAAACGAGGTTTAGTTCATCCCAACCCATATTTATTTTATTTTGCATATTATTAAAAAGAAAAAAGAAGAATAAAGGCATGCATAGCATAGCTCTGGGCATCAGAGCCCCCCAGATTTCGAGGAGATGAAGAGCACGAGAAAGGCAATGTTTTGCATGGGTGGGTATCTAACATGTGAGAGGATCTTTTATTTATTGCATTGTGAATGCTTTTTGGACTTTATGAGCATAATAATTCAAAAGAGGGTGGTCAAGTGTACTTTTGAGGGTTCAAGGCATGATTGACGCTTAAACATGATTGACGCTTAATGTTATACATGTCTATAATGGGGGAATGATGTTGTTTAAACAATATAATTGGTTGAAAGGAAACACTTCCACCACTTGTGTTTCCACAAACTTAGGATGACCCCTTAGGGGCAACTAGCTTGCTTTAAGCTTTTGCTTCGTAACTTACGCATGTTAATGGCAGTCTGACCGCTTATAAGGTTTTCAGTAACTTACACAGACAATAGCATAGGCCATATGATCCTATAGCCTTGCTTTAATGTCTTACCCATGAAGGTTCTGTTATGATCATGCTTCACGTTAAACTAAGTTTTGAATTATCAAACAATTGGATTCCAAAACCTGTAATTAAGCAAACCTCAAGTGTTGTTAATCAACATTATTGCCTGTCTGGAAAGGTTCAGACTTTTATTTTGGAATCATCTTCAACATCTCCACACGAAAAGGGGGCCAAAAAAAAAAAAAAAAAACAAAGAGGAGAAGACAAGACACATTGTAAGTTAACAATGACACTTGGGCTTTCTTCTTTCTCTCCACGACGTTGAACGGTTGAAGTGTCTTGTAAGAATTCTACTCTCTTAAGTCTACACGTTTGACAAACTCAACGGTTTTAATTGTTTTGGTTAGTCGCACTGCATTCTTCGTTAGATTACGACTGTCCTCCAGCTTTTCTCCATTATTTATTTTATCTTTCTTTGCTCAAGGTAATTAATCCATATAGCAGTATTCAATTGAAGCCCTGTACTGATGTACAATCTATGCTACAGGCTGTTATGCGACAACAAACCTTGTTCTGGTGGAATGCCTCGTAAAGGGTTGGGAGGAAGACGGTGGAAAATTAATGGAACAATGATTTAAGAAGGAAGATTAGAGAAAATGGGAAGGTGGTGCTGTCACTGATGATGAGCAAATAGGAACTGTGAATGGTCACTATTAAGAGGCACCTCTCTTCTAAGATCAGTATAAGAATCATTCCATGTTTGTACGTTTTTCCTTGCCTCTGATATACCTACACATTCTGAAGAACTCAAACCATCTGAACACATCATTTTGCAACACTTGGGGAATCTCTTGACACAGTGTGTTAGCTCTCCAATGATAGCTTTGAGTTGGAAGATAGGAACACCAGGTGGATATGATTGGAAATCGGGAGCATCTTTTGAACAACTAGATAGAGGCCAAAAGTACCCCGATGACAACTTCTCATTTTCCTTCTTGATCAATGATTTGCTTCGGTAAGGCCTAATTTTGATATAAACCAGATTGCCTACCTGAAATGGGACATTCCAGTAGTATTGTTCCGTATACTTCTTCATATTTTCTTAATAGATCTTGGAACCCATGCAATCATTTTGTATAAAAAAGTTAGCTATAATAGTGGCCATAAAGGGATGCTTCGGACGTGCAGAAGCGTACTAAATCGGTCCACAATCACCGTAATAGCTTTGAACTCATCATATTTTGGCAACCGTTGGTGAAGTCCATTACAACATCCTACCACACTTGTTCCAGAATTGGCAAAGGTTTGCTAATGGATAAACACTTAATGCCTCTTTAAGGGCCCTCAGTTCTTCATCTTGGTTTACCATGCCATCAACTCAGTCACATGTAAACGTTGATAAACTGTAATAGTCAGTGGTGAAGGTATTCTAGATAGCACATCAGCTCCTTGTTTTCTTCCACGGGTTTATATTCATTTTGAAAGTTAAAACCTAATAATTTGGTCAGCCACTTTTGATGCTCTTCTAACACTAGTCACTGCTCAAGAAGATGTTTCACCTTTATCTGGTAATACCCCTACTTTAAATCCAATTTTGAGATTAGACGAGCTCTCTTTAGTTTATCAAATAACTCATTAGCCATCGAAATCGGGAAATGGTCGGGTATTGTTGTTTGTTTAATGCCCATTAATCAATGCAAAACCTCAAACTGCCGGCCTGCTTCGCTGCACTTAATAAACATCACAAACTTTTCGCTGCGCATGGAAGCCAAAAAATCTTTTGAAGTTACAGAAATCTTGGTCACATGTTTTATAGAAAGGATTCAAGACCAACCATAGAATCTCCACGTCAATATGAACTTCAAGACAAAATTGCATCCGTATCATCGTCACCTATTGGTGCTTCGTTAAACATGTACTGATTCTGATACTCTATTAGGTACTGTGTTGATCTCTTTACATCCAGGAAAAGATTGTAAACTCTTGTAATATCCTCAGTTTCCACGATTTTTCCTTTTCGCTTCTGGCAGGCCAATGCAGAAGCTGTTATGAGATGGATAGCGTATCTCAAGGATGTTTCTGCTCCAATATGTGTTAGTAAGGCCTTTGCCTCTTCGGTGATCTCCACATCTTCTTCTTGGCATCTTATGTCCACAATCTGGCTAATTTCATCCTTTGTATATGGTTGAGTGCATATAATAAGCAATCGATCCAGGAGATCTATCGGAATCCCATGTGGAGACTTGTAATTTGTCCCTCGAATTGAAGTGATCCCTCTGTTAGTAGCCACAACTAGTATTGGTGCCATCTCATTCTCAAGAGCACGATTGAGAAAGGAGAAGCACTCTATGTCAAGCATATGCACTTCATCAATGAAAAGGACACCTGGTACAATCTCTGCTTTACCCTCCTCTCGCCATTCAGCTACCTTAGTGTCAATCTGCTCCCTCACCTCAACACGGATTTCACCAGTATCCCCAGTGAAAAGAGCTAGAAATCCCTGTGTTCTGAAAGTAGAAGATGAGCTAGTGATAATAATGGACAAATAACATACAGGTGATACTGAGTCTATGCAACAAGGATTTGGTCCACAAACTGAAAAAGATGGGAAAAGATGTTCAGGTAAATGTCAAAATCAAGATAGATGCCAGTGAGATACTTAAAAAGAGTCTAGAGATTCCTTGAAGCATGCGGCTCTATATATCAATCACAATAAGTGAATACCATTGTGGAAACCACTTTCAAATCAACACTATAAATTCCCAGGAAATTTTTTTCAAAATTCTCAAATCTTGATCAAAAGCCAGTGCTAAATCTTTTTATTTTCTGCGACTTCATACAGTTTTCCAAACACTTTCATCCATCTATTATATGAAAAAAAGTGGTTGCCAAGCTTCATCTTGTGACAAGGATAACTAATAGCAACTCAGATGGTTGATATCGTTGTTCAATTTGCAAAAAACAAGGAGTTAGATTGCTGTAGTAATATTCAATCTAGGCATGAACACCTATATTATTCACGTTGCTGCTAAATGTATTATTACTTTTGTTTTCTCTATTAAGTACTCAGAAAAAAAAAATCATGATAGAACAGTGAAATGTGTCTACATCAGAAGCGTATTACACATGGGGATAAATAAGACTTCTTATCCCTGAATCCAAGCAGACAGTGGCACATACAAACTGAGACTGACGCAAAGAATCCTATCAAGGACAAAACTGCACTATGACAGGTTCCATCTAAATTTTAGAAAGACCCAACAATCTATAAAATACTTGAAAAGCAAACCTTTAAGGCATTCTAAGGGTTAAAAAGAAGACCTCTTGCAACAAGACCAGCTCGTACGTGGATATATACGGTTGCAGTTCTATAATTCATCACAAGAACACACCAATATAGCAAATGAATAGTTTTGCTTGCATAAACCATCATGTAACTTCAAACCCCTTTAAGTAGCCACAAGAAAACCATAAAACATCCATAGAACTTAACAGTCTTATGTCAACCAAATATCAATCACCCAACTTAAATGGCATCAAGCGAACCAAAAGGGAAAAGACACAAACTTTACCTGCTATTAATGACATCAATCTCATGAAGTGTCACGCAATGCACTACCTCTTTCCTCTTCTGCAACTCCCCATCAGGACACTGAACAAACTTCACCTGAGGGCCCATTGCATCGTAATCCCTAGACCTTGAAAACGACCTCCCAAGCTTCGTAATCTTCCCTGAAGCTTTATCAATCGCAATCACATCACCACCCTGCACTTTCTCTTTCCCTAACGCCTCTATCATCTTCACCCCCAAATCATACACTGTCTCCATCTCCGTCGTCTTCAACGTCAACTTTCCCGTCTTAGACGCTGCTCCAGTCACCGCCGGCCGGTCAATTTGAATTTCAACGACCTCACCTTCGATCACCTCCGCCTCCTCCTTGATTCTCACGCCGATTGCTTTACGAAATGCTTGCATTAGGGCTTCAGTTTTGGACATTTCGAGAGAGAAGATTTCGCTAGCGGAGATCATAGCAAATGGGGTTTCGAGGCCGAGTGACTTGGCCATTCCCATGGCTATGGCGGTCTTGCCCGTTCCCGGTTGACCGGCAAGGAGGACGGCCCGACCCGCGATTTTCCCCTCCTTTATCATTTGAAGAATGACGCCGGCGGCTTTTCGAGCGGCAGTTTGGCCAACCATGCCTTCGGAAACTGCGCGCGGCTCGAGAGCGGAGTCGAGGCCTAGGCCACGGATGTGAGAATGGGCTCCTATTCTCTCGATTCGGGTTAGATCCCGAGATTCAGAGAGCTTGATCTCTGCCATTAGTGGTGGCTGGAGAGACTAGTGGACTGAGAGGAAGAGGGAAAGGGTTTAGGTTTTACCAAACGATTTCCGGTGTTGTAAGAATTTCAGGGTTTAAGTAATGCCGTTACATTGTGTTTTATTTTTCATTTAGTTATTTGACTTCTAACTTGTTCGGTCAACTCAACTCTAAAAATTGACTGGATCTGGCAGTTTGGCTGTGGGTGCAACTGGGTCTGACGTGTTAAAAATTAGTAGCTTACTTAATTAATTAATTATTTTGCTTTATCTTGTTTTACCAAGTCAATAAATTAGTTTCTACTTGATAAGTACATGAAATCGTGTCACTTAAGTCGGTAGTAGTGGGATTGTTTTCATTTTTAAGTCGTTGGAGTCTTTTTAGCAAGTTAACGTTATTAATTTGGCTATATATCTGATGTTATTTTTCAGTTCAAGTCATTCAAAAAAAGAAAGTTTTTCTTTGTCATTTCTTCTATATACTGCTATATACTCCTTTTTGTTTTGTTTTATGGTATCAGAGCAAGGTTTGAGAGGGAAACTTTTAGTTTGTAGTATGGAGTCGTTGAACAAAGGAAAAGCACAAAGTGGTTTTGAAAAACTTGTGGACACAAACTATACGTATTGGAGACTGCGTATGGAGGCTTATCTTCAAGGCCAGGATTTGTGAGAACTTGTGGATGTTTGGGATGCAAAGATTCCAATTGACACACCGGATAATGCTGATCCTCGAAGAAAATGGAAGATCAAATTTGGAAAGGCCCTCTTTGCTTTGAGGAGTTCAATTAGCAAAAAGCTCATTGATCATGTTTGTGATATTAGTTCTCCGAGGCAAGCTTAGGAAACTCTTGAAAGGTTATTCTCTAAGAAAGATACAGTAAGACTACAGTTCTTGGAAAATGAATTAGCAACAACAACACAAAAAGGTATGTCAATTGTAAAATATTTCTTTCGGGTAAAAAACATTTGTGCTGAGATTTCTAAATTAGGTGCAGGTGAGAAGATCAACGAAGCTTGTTTAAGAAGATTTCTCATTCGTGGTTTAAATAAGGAGTACAATCCATTCATCACCTCTATTCAAGGATGGGCGAATCAACCATCAATTGAATATTTGGAGAGTCTGCTTTGTAATCAAGAGGTTTTGGCTAAACAAATAGCCAAAGCATTCAACCCAAAACATAATGATGTTCTTTTCTCAAAAGGAAAGTTAACTCCGGATGATCACAATGAAGGAACAAACAAGGAGTATAACTCACAAATCAATAGATCCATCAAGTGTTATAGGTGTGGAAAGCTGGGCCATATTAGGAGAAATTGTTTTGTAAAGCTCTCTAAAGCAAACGCTATTTGTGAAGATGAAGAGGAGGAATAGCTAGAACGGGATTGTAATACCCAAATACCCCCTGGGAGAATATGTGGATGCCACCCAAAACAGTACAATCCAATCACACACAACATGTCAAACAGTGTTTACAATACATCACAACACACTGTCAGAAAAAGAAATTTTAAAGTTATTACAGGCCCAAAAAGTGTCAATTAAAAACATGTTCAACAATACAAAAACAGACTCCTTTGGCCATTGCGGTTGACTCGTCCCAG
>JANKYE010000223.1:25784648-25798782 GCA_032467995.1 Erythroxylum dillonii
TTAAACTATCCAAAATGCAATGCAAAAGCAAAGATTCCTATTATCAATGACAAACAAAGATGACAATGGCTAACCTATGGAAAACCAAATTCTTGGTTCCCCGGCAACGATGCCATTTTGATCGGTGCCATCGTTAGATCTTAAGATCAGTCCCTTGAAAACTGAGTCAAAAATTTAAATTCTAAAGATTGCAATATAGGATGCAACCCCAGGTCATCTCACTTAATTGGAACCTAACGAAAAAGGTTTAAGCTAGCCTAATTGTCAAAAATGCAATAAAGTTGATAAAAGGGGGGTTTGGATTGTTGGTATGAATTAAGGAAATTTAACTAAATTAGAGAAAAGATGAATAAAAAGTATTTTTGGATTTTTGGGAAAATGAAGTTAAAAATTCAAACAATGATCGAATATGATAAGGTCCTCTTGAAAACAAGCTTAGGCTATCATGGTTCAAAATAGATTTTCCGGGAGTGAAATTCACTAAATTTCCGATTAGCAAACCTTAAAGAACTCTTTAAGTCCAAGATTTTAATCAATGAACTCTATTTCTTAAAACCTTGTTAAAAACATCTTTGTGTGTGTAATGGGCAAGTTAATGCTAGTGGTCAAATTGGGTCAAGAATAATCTCAGTATCAAACACAACTAGGTAGATAATAGAGGATTAACACTATTACCAAAATGACATATATGAAACTTCATATATTAAGCATCAAGGTTCTACATATAACCAAATCCATACACAAGACATTGTTCAACACTTGATTAAACTCTAATCAAGTTAACTTAACTATACTGTCGTAAACCCTAACTCAGAAATTTACAACTATGCAGTTAAACTTGACGATGTAAATTTACTCCCCTTTGAAGCCCGGTGAACTCAAGTCGTTGCTACATTTTCAAGAGGGAATGAAGACCTAGCCGTGCATAACTCCGAAACCTTTCACGACTGCTGAAGCTCCGATGTTACCCATGGTAGTAATAGTGACCGGCAGTGTAGTGGTAATGAACTGAATGGAGATGTGGGTGATGGTCGCGGATAAGAGGAGGCGATGGTGTCAAACGTCGGTCCAGATAGATGCCTTATCTCCTCTGCCAAATGTCGATCTCTTTTAACTTAATTTGGCAAGGTTTTTATAGGTTGGGTCGCAGGTCGGGCTGAAATAGTGAGAGGATTTTCTAAATTAAGTCCAGATACCTGACTGTTCGCCGCAACAATAAGGGAGCTGCGCCGCGACGTGCACTTTCTGGATCACTCGCCGCAGCGGAATAATTAATCTACGTCGTGGCGAGATGTTCTGTGATGGTGCGCCGCGACAAGATAATTATTTCACGCCGCGGCGTGCTTTCTTTTTAATGCGCCGCGGCGTGCGTTATGGAGCTCACGCCTTATTGACTCATCTGACTTCTTTTGACTCCTTTGTCTCCTACAATATAAAATAACAATTTGCAGTATCAATTGTCCTTAGAAAAATTTATAATGCAATTAATGTCAACTTGTAACAATTTTTACTATCAAATTGCATAAAATGTAAGCTCACAATAAGGGACCAATTTAAGCACAAAATCAAGAATTAAGAGTCAAAAAGTATATTAAAAGCTATGAAAGTGTCGCCAATTTATATGATAAACTTGGGTTCAATCAGTCAGCATACAATCTCATAAGATCGACTAAGAAGATGGTTCCTTGGTATCCACTTGTATGGCACAAAGGGAATAGTCTTAAATGTTCCTTCATCTTATGGTTGGCCTTTTTAAACAAATTGCAGACTAGGGATAAATTAATATATCTCTACACCCCAAACCGATGCTCTTTGTGTGTTTTGGATCCCGAGACTATCGATCATATATTCTTTCATTGTTCCTTCTCAAGAACGGTACGGTTCAACATTCTTCACCATTTCCACCTTAGCAATCCTCATCTCACCGATCTCCAATCTATATTATTATGGGTTATTCTATCTCCACCCTCCAACCACTGTGACTTACAAACTTTCTGCATTATCCTATCTATTGTTGTGTATAATCTGTGGTATGAATGCAACCTTCGTACCTTCAAAGATGAAGCCTTGGATGTATAAATTTTTACCTCACGAGTGATCTTACAAGTTATGGAGCATCTTCGCTTAAACACCAAGAGAAGGTAACTGTATACGTGTGTTGTTTTTTATTCTTATTGAAAAAAGTGTATGTTTTTCTTAACATTTCAATGGAGCAGAGGAGGAGGTTATCTACTTCCTTAACGCCATTTCCTACAGAGGTACTGTTCAGAAAGGTAAATGAAAAGAAGGTGACCATGACCGTGGACAAGGCAATAGAAGGAATTTATTCCATCTTTATATTTAGTTATGTTGATTGTGGTTTTGGCTATTTTGGGGTTGTAATATAACTGTTGGTCATTTTGTGTTCGTGTCATGCTTGCTGGTGCAATTATGTAACTGGGCAGCAGTTCTAGCTTTCTTAGGCTTTTCGATAGGAAGTTTGTGAAGGAGTAGTGTTGGTAGTATTTTTGCCACACCTTGATCTCGGTTTCTTGTGAATTTGTATTAAGTTATCCCTTTTGGTAGGTTAGAGATTTTTGTTTAGACAATCTCTAGTTGTGTACGTAATATTTTCTTATTTGTATAAAAATTTTACTGAATTACCAAAAAAAATTAAAGCATAAATTTCACATACATTCAGTTCTCTACATCGGCTGTTGACGAATGTCATACCGTTATGCTTCTTAGTGTAAGTATGCAAAAACAACTGACGAGGTATAGGCCTTATGCCCATAGACTTTTCCTGCATAACAATAAAATGTTCTTAGTTAAACTAGAATTTATAAAAACTTGAGTAGAGTCTCCTCTATTTTTATGATATTACCCCCTGCTAAACAAAGAAAATAACTCAACACAACCATATATGGCACCAGACATTTATACCATGATCATTATCCATAATACACATATTTTCATCACAACATTCACACATCAATTTAAATTGAAATACAACAAAGTAAAAAATTAAAATATAAGTGTAATATTTAGATACTTACAAGTCTCTCTGCATGCTCGTGGTGGGTAATTGATCCTCCCGTATGAACAGGAAGACTGTTTCCCCCTAGGCCTCCACATCTGTTGATCGAGTTACGCCCTGAGATGAACATTGCCTCAGGTGATGTCCAATACTCCTGCTAACGACTCCATATGCCCTTAAAAATATAAGGATGTCTTATACCAGCCTTGTAGATCGCATCAACAAAGTTGCGATAACATGTACGAGCTCACCTCTCCCATACTTTATGTATGACCCCGTCGTACCAAAATTCCAGTAAAATTGTTTCTGAAATTAAAAGGAAAAAATTCGATAACTTATATTCTAATAATATTTATGTAATTAATGTATATAAATAAATGAAAAAAGTAAATTATTTGCGTATCGTACCTCAAACTCCTAAAAGTAAAATGTCTTTGTGGCCTGAGAGATATTCTTCCATACATAACTCTCGGGATCAATCCTCTCCTTAAATGTAGATGTCACATTTTTGGAACACGGTCCAGACGGAATTAACCTAATATAAGAACAAATAATTTTATACCATTTGCAAAAATTTAAAACTTAATTATAAATATATATAGTGTTTCGTGCGATTTCACTTACAAATTATTGACTATTCTTATATACTCCCTTCCATCAGATCCCTCAACTCCAAGCTGGCAATCGTCTCCTTCATCCGCTATAGGGGTAATGGATGATGTATGAGTGGTAGATGGTGAAGCATCAGGAGCAGCAGGTGATGCTTCATCTGCAACTGTAGGCCCTAGAGGTGGAGGTGGTGATTCAGTTGCAGCTGGAGACTATGATGGTCCACCCTCACAGTAAGTCTCTCTGAACATGCCTTTGAGCCTGGGCCACATTACATCACGTTGTCTCTTTGGTCCCATATTTCTACCTAAAATTCATCGTTTATTGATTTTTATAGAAATATAAGAACTTGAATCCAATATTTTACACAATATATGTAAAAGGAAATAAGGCGATTTGTTGAATATCATATTGAAGTACAAACTTTGAATTCAATTATGAGAATAATTGTTACAGTCATAGAACAATAATATAATTAATTTTAAGTTGAGTCTAGTGTATTGTAGAGATAAATCACAATGATATAATTATTTTCTTGGATTCCAAGTGACATAAAAGTTGGTAAAGGTAAATGAGTCCCCAATGACTGGATTCCCGAGAAGGGTTCTGACATGTTCAAACACATCAATGGAAATAGTGAAAGTTCTTCCCTCACATGTAAGGTTTTGAACACCTTCTTGCAACAGAGTTTCCGCTATTGCTAAACTTGTAGATGAAATAGTACGAAACGGTTTACCTACAACACAATTAGTATAGAACTTACATATTGTCATATTACTCGTTAAACGAACCTATCCTAAAAACTCATACATACGTGAATTTCCAGATAAGCTCTGTGGAATTGCCAACTTTTCCAAAGCAATCGATTTCCCTAATCCTTTATCGACAGTTGTGACATTGCTCCCACCTCCATCGACATACATGTCATCTTCGAGATTCAAGCAAGCTTAAAACAAAATATAGTATATACCATCAAATGTGAATATATATATAATAGCTTCATAAAAGGAAATGAGATCTACATAATAAGGAAAGTGACGTTGTTCAGATGATACTATACACCTTAAAGCAAAAGATTGGCCATGGAAGGCAAACGATCATTACTGAAAGAAGTGGAGATTTTTGCTGCATTGTTTATTCGTTCGGCAGGGGCAATTTTGCCAAATTCCTCCCAACGGAATAAATTACTACCATCTGGAACCAGACGCCGTGTTAACATTCCTTGATTAAGAATTCGAATTAAATATTTGACACAATATATTGAAAAGTTTGAAATGAGCTTCTTTGTCGAATAAAATATTCAAATACAAACACAAATTAATTGCTATCATAACTTAATTGTAAATTACAATCATCATTTTTTGAAGAATAAGAATCAAAATTCGGCTCCTCTTTAGATCTTTGACCTCGTCCTCCTCTCCAGATGAAATATCAACATATTTATTAGATGGATCATTCAAAGGTTCATTATCATCATATATGACAGATGCATTTATAAAATAAGCATATTCTTGAAATGCTTCACTTTCAGTTCTCTTTTTTCCTTTTCCATGTGATTCAAAAACACCTCTAGGTTTAACTTTGCAAACTGCCAACCAATCGGACTTATCTCATTGTAAGTTGGGAAAAGGGACATAACACACCTGTTTTACTTGCATAGCCAACACGAAAGGTTCAAATTGTCTCAATATTTTTTGGTTGTTGATTTCAACAAGATTGTATTGGGTATGCACTTTTGTTCGAACATTTAAAGTTGGGTCAAACCTATCACACTTAAATATCACAGTTCGCTTGATTGGCAATGCAGGGTACTCAACTTCAAGTATCTCAATAATTTTACCATAGTAATCTATCAATTCTTCCTATATGGAAACTCCACTATTTATTGTTGCCATGCTATGACCATGATATTCTGTATGATATTTGTATCCATTAAAGAAATACATCGGATACGATTTAACAGTTTGCAGAGGTCCCTTAGCAAGATCATAAATGGCCTTATTCTCTATTGGATTTTCTAAGGCTTACATAAAAAGAAACTATCATATCAATGAGTATAATATTATTTCAACACTTAAATCTTATAATTCAAGTATGAGAATATTTGTAAGTGAAAACTTACATATCTCTCAAACCATCATGCAAAGTGTCTTCCAACCTCATTATTTACTTCATCTTGTGTGTTGTCTGGCATGATCTCGCGTAACAATGCCTCGTATAGTCTAACTACATTATTATTTATTTTAATTATAAACAAGACAAAATTTGGAAACTGATATAATCATGTTCAAGTTACTGCACGAAAGGTTGAACCTCTTGACAGTTCAATAAAATGTAACCATGGGCAGCCTCAATTTCTTCCTCTATTAACATTCTTCTTATTGCACATCCATATGCTCACCCAGGATATGTGAAAATGGTCAGTTACCATCAGCATCACGCGTTCCTCCCCCATCGTCATTACGAGGAACTTTTCTTTCTTTTGTGTGAAAATGAGGCTCAAAATAATGTCCACAAAATGTACTAGCTTCCTCCACTAAATAAGCATTACATATCGAACCTTTAACTCTAGCCTTGTTTTTGACATTTTTCTTCAAGTGATGCAAATACCTATATTAGAAAATATGGTTATTACAATTTAATAGTTAAAACATGTTATTACTTTAATTGCAATAATTTGAATTTGAATTACCTCTCAAACAGATACATCCATCGATATTGAGTTGGACTAACTAGTTTTGCCTCGTATGCTAAATACGCAAGTAAATGCTCCATACAATCAAAGAAGCTTGGAGGAAGAATTCCTTAAAACTTGCAAAAAATTATTGGAATCTTCCTTTCTAGTATTTCCATTTCAGTGAACTTGATTTCGGATGATGTTAAACTTTTGAAAAACAAACTTATTTTTGTTATCACTTCCCAAACCTTATTCGGTAACAACTCCTGAAATGCAATTGGAATTAGCCTTTGCATAAACACATGACAATCATGACTTTTCAACCCAAATAATTTGTACTTTCTCATATCCACATGCCTTGCCAAGTTTGAAACATAACCATTGGGAAACTTTAGACTTTTCAACCATTCACACAATATTTCCTTTGTTTTTTGTCCAAAGTGTAATATACTTTCGGATATTTACCAGTGCGATGATCCTTATGTAACTCATTCCTTCTATAAAAAAGTTGCAAATTTGCTCGTGATTTTGTATTGTCTTTTGTCCTCCCTTCAATGTTCATTATGGTATTGAACAAATTGTCAAAAAAAATCAATATGCATCACATCTAGAATATGGCGTATCAAATTAGTTTTTCAATATGAAAAATCCAAAAGATGGCTCGTTTTCTCCAACCAAAGTTTTTACTAATGCTTGTATTTACTTCATCAGCTTCAAATTTTATAAATTTCAACAAGCCTAATTCATCAACCTCCTGCAAAATCTCTTTACCAGCTTTGTAAGGGGAAGAGGTGTTTTTACCATCCTATTTTAATGAAATTTTGTTTATTGCGTCTAAATGGATGATCTAGAGGAAGAAATTTCCTGTGATTGTCAAACCAACACACTTTACCCTCGTTTGGAAGATAAAAGGCATCAAAATCGTTGCCACAATAAGGACAAACCAGTTTTCTTGCTGTAGACAACATGGCATATGTCGAAAAATCACTAATGGTCCACATCAATGCAACTCTCAACATAAAATTCTGTTTCAGAGACACATCATATGTCTGAACACTATATTCCTAAAGATGCTGCAATTCTGATATCAATGGTTGTAAGAAAACATCAATTTTATACTTCGAATTTGAAGGGCCTGGCACAATCACTGTCAATAAAATATATGTGTCCTTTATACACATCCATAGAGGCAAATTATAAGGAGTTATTATGATTGGCCATGATGAATATTACTAGCTGGATTGACCAAAAGGTTGGAATCCATCCGTCGACAATCCCAACCTTACATTTCAACTTTCAACTGCAAACTCAAGATGGGTGTCGTTGAAATGTTTCCATGCCAATGCATCTAAAGGATGACTCATAATTCCGTCTTCTTGTTCGTGTTCATATGCCATCTCATATGAGATGTAGTAACATCATAAGCATATAGTCTTTGAAGTCTCGAAGTTAGCGAAAAATAGTACATCCGCTTCCAGGGTACTAATTTTTGTTTCATTGAATGCTTTCTAGGCTTGAATCTTAGTCGACCACAAAATTTGCACTATTGTAATTCCATATCATCTCCCCAATACAACGTACATCCCAATTTGCAACAATCAATCTTCTCAACAGTCAAACCAAGACTCTTAATAAGTTTCTTCATATTGTAAAAACTATCAACCATTGTATGATCAGGAGGCAAAGATTCATTATACCACTCAAAAATTTTATCAAAACTACGGTCCAAAATATGCCCTTCAGACTTTATGTTCAATATTCGAACAATTGAAGACAATTGGGTCATTATCTCAAATTTGTCCATAACTCTTGTTCTGCTGACTATAGTAAGTCAAAAAACTGTTTTGTATGTAGGTTAGGTTCTTCTCAAGATTTTCCATATTTTCCTCATAGGTATTACCGCTTGCATTATAAACCATTTTCATGTACGGATTTTCAGTTCCATCCACATAATTTGTTCTTAATGGAATCCCCCCTTCAAACTCATTTAAGTTGGCAGACGATTCTGCTTAATTACCCCTTAAGGTGCTACAAATGTCGGGTTCCCCATATCGTGTCCACTCAAAATAATTGGAGATAAACCCTTTTTTCAGCAAATGCCCATTAACTTCATCAATAGGAAGGAAACATTTGTGTTTGCACTTTTTACATGGACATCTGATCTTTGTCCCATCCATATATGTAGGTTGAGAACATGCATAATGAATAAAAGCTCCAACTCCGGCAACAAATTCAGGATTAATGTAACCATCAGGTGTTAATCGCCTATACATCAAAGATCTATCAACATAACTCATTTCTGCAAAACTGTTAATTTAAAACAGTGTTTCATAAGTTAGTATCATTCATGCTTGCCAAATATTACTTCACATCTAAGATAAGACTTGTGAATCAAGACAATAAGTTCTCATTGTGACTCTTAAGCTCCTCGTATTTTTCACCGATAAGCCTCACAGGAGCAATCATCATGGGTTATGGGTTAAGGTTTATGGGTTCATATCTAAAATTTTTGTATACTTAAGATCAAACAAATATGTTTGTAATCATATATGTAATACCTATTTTAATAAATTTTTTTAACATATAGCTATTTTTTAAAAGATTAGTGTAAAAATTCGCACATGAAAAGTAAAGAGAAGCTAATCACGATAGAATAAGAATCAATGAAATAAATAATTGACATATTAAGGTAATTGGAACTATTTTATAAGTCAAACTCATCCTATATTAATTCAATGATAAACCAAAGTTCATATCACAAACAAGTTTCACATCTTATAGTCCATTTCAATTAAAAATGCAGGAAGTTCAAATGGGAAGTTCAAACCACAAACAAATACCTAAATTAAACCAAGTTCACAAAAACGTAGTAAAAAATAAAATCACTTACCTCAACCGACACACAGAAGGATCTTCCTGAAGTCCGGGAAGGAAGATGATGATGACAGAGTTAGGATGAAAAATATAGAAACTGATACAAATGTCATTAAAATGTGTGAAAATTCATTATTGACATTGTCACACCATATAAGAAAATGAATGTCATTTAAATACCTGCTAAAGCTTCTGTTCAATCGTCTTCAAAATATAAATATTGGCAACAAATGAGTTCCTACAACCAAGAACAAATTCGTTCACAATTTAGAAAGTGGGATATATTAAAACAATTGCCATAAAATATTATAATCAATCAAGGTCATTAGCTATACTAAAATAATTCAACCATCAAGTGTTATCCTCAATAATTTGCATAATTATTAGTCTCCTCGACAAAAAGATCATCAGTTAATACTAAGGAGCTCTTTTTTTAATTTAAAAATGACGATGTCACATTTTACGAGGACCTTATTAAAAATTCAGCAGAGTTTCCCCTATAAAATGGGCATCCCCCTGTTGAAAGAAGGGTCAATCCTGCAATAAAAATACACTTCTATATTGACTAGTAACCACAACTCAATTTGGATCTCCAAATTATATGTCTATTCTCAATTTAGTCCACATTTACATCGCAAAATCTATAATAATCCAATTCATAATTCAAGTATACCAATTTGTAACCCATACACCCTTATTTATAGTCAATACATCAAGATATTCTCAATTCTAATCAACAAAAACTCAATTTAATCAATTTCATTCATTTATATAAGAACATAACCCTTTTCTAAATTTTTAGTTACCTCGAGAATAAGATTATCTAGGTCTTAGTTGTTAGGATTTATTCATTAAGAGGTTATTCAAAAAAAAATTAGCTATGAAAGAAAGATACTTAAGACTAAATTTTAAGGGCAACTAATTAATTCAGTTGGAAGCAATACAGTTAAAGGCATGCATCTTATAGCATGAGCAGTTGTTGAAGGTGAAAATTCTATCTCGTAGAGTTGGTTCATTTCTTTCCTATAAGTTAACTTGGAGTTAATTGGAATATGGAGATGAAGTGACAATAATTTCTGACAAGTAAAAGATACAACAATTTATACTTGTGTTTTTTTACTTATGTTATTTTTTATATATACATTATTATATTCCATTATTTGATAGATGTTTAACTTATGAATCCAAAGATTAATAAGATTTGTTAAGAAGTCGCTTATAAATGCATATCACATAATATATCCCAGACATATGTGCCATAATTAACATAGACAATAGAGTGGTAAAGATGAGGAGACAATTATGGGTAAGTTCATGGTCTACGTATGTCAACGACTTCAATGAGAAACTAAACAAATTAGACAAAATTATATATGGAGTGTTTTTGTATTACTTAAATGTCCATAAAAAACACATTTTAATTCAACAATTCCCAATAACATAAGGAAGATGAAAGTAAATTTAGTTGGATATGGGATTTGATCATCTTGTCTTGACTTATATCTATAGATAAAGAATTTGTCTATATAACAAATACGAATGAAGATGTATAGATGAATAAGCTATAAATACTATTTATGATTGACTATATAATAAATGAATTATATAAGTAATTGTAGTGAATATTAAATGTATGAATATTATTTTATAAATTAATGAATTTTTATAATTCTTTATTGTTTCAATTCATATGAAATCTCATCCAATTTAATTTTTTTAAAATTAATATAGTGATCCACAATAGAAGTAGAGAGACTGATGTGTTAATATATGATTATGGCCTAGATTTTATCTCTTACAAATATGACGTAGGATCCCCTGTTTAAAGAGTCAAAACCTAATTTTTAGTTAGTTTTTCACCTTAAGTTTTTCTAGGGATTCGGAGGAGCAATTATCTTTGTTTTTTCTTCTTCCTTGTTATGTCCTTGTGTGACTTATTCTTTAGACTTTGTCAAAATAAATTGAATTGCCTTATGACTATATTCAATTACATTCGTACTCCAATTTACTCATTTTGTTCATCCTTTGATTATTCAATTAATTCAAGTGGATCATTCATTTATCTAACCCTTTCGTTTAACTTAATCTTGCACATATTTCTTGATTTCATTATAATAAAGCTACTAATATCATATTGAACTAAAATTATTAATAAAAATATTTTTTCAATAATTAAAACTAGACGTTAGAACCTTACTTAGTCTAACATTATTGTTTCATATTGTACTTAATCGACATATTAGATGTAAACAATTAATGATTAATGTTAGTTTACTAATTCAAAAGAATATTCAAGTGTTTATCATGAAAAATAAATTGCAACTTAAAGTAAATGAAATGGCACAATAAAAATATGTCCTATCATTTAGAAAAACATACGCTACTCATTTCATTGTTGATATTAACATAGTATATCTTTTTATTTTATTTTACAATAAAGGTAATATTATTAAGTAATATTCTAATTAAAATTTTATTTATGTTAAAGGATGAAACTATGGCTCATATTATCATTTTTTTAGTTTAATATCTCGATCTAGTTTTTATTATATTTTATTCTAAATACAATAAATCACTTCATTCCTTCTTTTTTTAATGAAAATATAAAATTGATATAGAAAATTGCTTAATTGGTAGCTTAATACTTCTAACACTTAATCAAATGAAAGAATGAATCATTTGCATGTGTAACAATTATTATAATTTTTATTGTAACCTTGTCTTGGTAATTTAAATAAATTAAAAGTTCAATCATTACATAACCATTTATATGCAGAACATTGAGAAATGTTTTAAATGATTTTAAATCAATTTATTAAAAGGGTGTGTTTTATTTATAAAAAGAATTAAGAGTTGAAGTTTCCAAGTCAAGTAGAGTAAGAGTAAGAAAGAATGAAGTTATTCTAAATGTAACAATCATTGCAATTTTTATTATACCTTATCTTGGTCATTTAGATAAATAAGAACTTATTCATTTGATAATCTTTTACATGTAGAGCATTATGTATAAAATCCTTTATATATATAAATCCTTTTAATTATCAAGAGGAAATTTTTTTAGAATTTTAAAGAAAACCTATTAATCTCCAAACAAACTTGGGGGAACAATTGAAATGACTTCAAATCAATTTTTTATCAAAGGAGTGTATTTTATCTTTGAAAAGACTCGAGAGTTAAATTTTTTAAATTAGTATTTAAATAATTTATATTATACATTTTCTATACATTTATACATTTTTTAAATTAGTCACTAAGCCTCTACTGCCTTAATTTCCATAAGGACTTTGCTTGTGTTATAAACTAAGGTGTATAACTTAATGCACCTTAATTTAGAGTTTTAAAGATTTCTACATAAAATTAGCTCATTCTCAATTTTAATTTTGAATTCATTAAAAAAAATTAAATGAAACAGAATGCAAGTTGAATGTGCTAGCTTATAATATAAAATCTAGAGAAATGTATACATGGTAAATTCATCAAACACTTGGTATGCATTAACCATTTAATCCCTAATTCAAGACAAATTCTCAATCGTTTTCCATCATTCTCCAACAATAACACAACCCATCATTAACAATAAATAATTAACAACCAAAACAAAAAAACACTCCATATTAACCAAAAATTTCAACCACAGACCTCTCATCGCACAGAGAAGATGAGAGGACGGAGAAGAGGAGAATACCTTGAGTTTAAACCGCCGGAGAAGACGACGCCAGAGACACACGAGCTTGTTGACGACAATGCAGCTCCACACGACAGTGATGGAAGACAGACGCGACAAATGGAGGAGGAAGATGAAGCAGCAAGCGAGGGGTTGGGGGGTGAGGGCTTCAGGCATCATAACTTAACCAAAATGATGTCATTTGGTTTAAACCAAAACGAGGCTTCGGGCGTCATTTATAACTTAACCAAAACGACGTCGTTTGGTTTTGGTTAAGTTATAAACGTTTAAACCTTCGTTCGGAAAATGACGTCATTTGGTTAAACTAAGCAACGTCGTTTTGGTGAGCTTAAAACGTTGAAACCTTGACCAACAAAACGATGTCGTTTGGTTAAAACGCCAAATGACGTCGTTTTGTTGATGAAATGAAGACATTCTTAAGTATACTAAAACGATGTCATTTGGGTATTAACCAAATGACGTCATTTTGTTGGTCAAGGTTTTAATGTTTTAAGTTTTCCAAAACGAGTCGTTTGATTTAAAACCAAGCGATGTCATTTTCTTATAGTTAAAAGCTGACGACTAACAACGACTCTTACCAACGAAATTACTGATAATAATATTCGTCGGTAATCGATTTCTTCCAAATTTAGTGACGGATATTGCTGCCGCCGCTAAACTAATATTTCCAAACGACATTACCGACGGCTAAATTATTTATGTCGGTAATTGCCTATGGTTTCTTTACTGTCGGTAAATTCTCGTCGGTAATTTAAACTTCTCTTTTAGTGAATTAATTTGTATTATGATTTGTTGAATTTTAAGCTAGTAGTATTTGTATTTATTATAACAATTTATAATTATAACACGAAAAGTAATTCACAATAACATTAATTCACAATTTCAAGGATAGATAACTTCTTTTTTTTTTTGCTAAACTATTAATAAAAAATAGAAAATTACATAATACTTTATTACGCAAAACACAATCATGTATTGTCAAGTCCTCGTTGGAAGGTTTTGGACGTTATTAGTCTCAAGTGATTCGTCTTAACAGAAACACAAGTTGGATTAATGTAAATTTATTTTGAAATTGCTATGAGGTATCTTGGGACCACAAGTGAGAGCGTCGTTGATCAATCTGTCTAAACCAATGTAAGATGATCCTCCAATATCAGTAGCTTCTTCTGCTTTCTTTTCCCAATCCAAAGCCTTCTTGATAGAATTTTATCATTATTGTGGACTAGCATAATAAAATATTGTGTACAAACCCCGATTAATTAGATGTCAATGG
>JANKYE010000223.1:25808265-25821699 GCA_032467995.1 Erythroxylum dillonii
GGATTGATTGAATGCGAATATTGCTATATATATATCAATTGGAATTGTTTGCAAATGTTTGTGTATTGAATGGGCCCGAATGGCCCAAACTGGATTGGTTTAGATTGTAATGCATTAAAAACAATGGGCTATCGACTTTTACTTTATTTGGCTCAAATGGAAAATGGACTTCTGTCCATGCCAGTGTTTGAAAAAAAAAATTGTATACTGAAATTGGATTAGTACTCTAGCATGCCACCCTCACGAGTCACAGACTCGGATATCACCGTCGATATCGAGTTCGGGTCTTGCGGGAGTGGGATGCTACAATCGCACCCGTGGACTTTGTCGTACTCGCTTCTGCTTAAGGCATAACTCAAAAAGAACTTTGCCTTCGAGTTTAGTTGAAATCTCGCCTTTTGATCAACAGACCATCTGATTCGTGGAATGGGATTTCCATCTTCATCTACCGGTGTGTACGGTCCATTCTCTATTATGTCTTAAAGGTCAATATGAGTAGATTCGATAAACAGCCGCATTTTATCTTTCCAGTAATGATAGTCTTCTCCGTTAAACGCCGGAGGTCTAGTGATTGAGGCAACTTCAGTAATGTACATGTGTGACTCCGCCATGAATCTTTATCCACACTTTGTTACAGTGATCCTTAGACACCAAGCTCTGATACTAATTGAAGTGAATCACACATTAAAACAAGGCTTAATAAACGATATACAAATACACAAGAAGGGGGGTTGAATTGTGTATTCTTTTTGTTAATCCCCTTTCGATACTTCTCGTATGAAAACAATAATATGAAAATTTCAAAGTAAGATAGAGTTGAGAGTTGAGAGTTGAGAGTTGAGAGAATGTAGACACAGAGGATTTATCCTAGTTCACCTCAAACCGTGGGCTACATCCATTCCTAAGAGATTTTTCTGAGATTTCACTATCTCACAATACGTTACAAGTATTCTTTAGTACAGAGCCTCTTCAGGTCTCTTACAATAAGTATTATTTTACTCTTAGCCTCTTCAGGCTATTTGCCTTTCTCTCTACTGAAATAATTTTTTGAGCGAATGTTACAGAAGATAATTGCTCTAGTTTTTTGCACAATGAAATTTCTTAAGATCACTAACTATTGCAGTCTTCGACTTCGACTTATATTTATAGCCTTCATCTTAAACCGCTTCTTTTTAACTTATTCTTGATCTTTAAAGAATCAGTTATTCAGTTGAGTTAAGTAACTAACTCAAGTTGAATTGAAAATCGTCGTGTTATCGGTTCTTCCGTCTCACTTCTTTTCGTCTGATATTTTTGTTTGCGCTTCCGTTTATCTTTCCTTCCGTCTATATTTTCTTCCGTCTGTCTTTTTATTTTGTGCTTCTGTCTGTCTTTTCTTCTGTTTGTATTTTCTTCCGTCTGTCTTTTCTTTCGTCTGTCTTCTTTTGTCTAAGATTTTATTTTGCGCTTCCGTCTGTCTTTTCTTTCGTATGTATTTTCATCGTTGCGCTTCCGTCTCATATGTTTCTCCTTTCGTCTTACTTTCTTCTTTTAGTATTATTTGTTCTTCATCAAAATCATTTACGTAAAGTCATTTGACTTAACAGGAATCGTACTCTTATGGATATGGTTAAGAGCATGTTAAGTTACACTAATGTACATTTGTCTTTATGGATGTATGCATTAAAGATAGCTGCGTATCTACTTAATAAGATTCCTAGTAAAGAAATTCTTGTGACACCTTATGAATTATGGACAAGTAATAAGCCTAGCTTAACGCACCTGCATATTTGGGGTTACCTAGCATAAATAAGGATTTATAATCCTCATGAAAGGAAGCTTGATGCAAGAACCATTAGTGGTTACTTCATCAGTTATCCAGAAAAGTCCAAAGGGTACATATTTTGTTGTCCTAATTATGGTATAAAAATAGTTAAGTATAGTAATGCTAGGTTTATTGAAAATTGACAAATCAGTGGGAATGAGGAACCACGAAAGGTGGATATTCAAGAGAATCAGGGGAAAAATTCTTCACCCAGTTTCTCTTCTCAGATTGTTGTTCCTCGTATTGTATCATAGTCATGTAATATACTAGAGCAACAAGTTGATATTCCAAAACCACAAGAAGAGAATGTCAATAATAAACCAGCAAATAATGGGCAAGGAACAAATTATCAAGTTATACCACGAGAAATAGTATTGTGAAGGTCATAAGGGAGAAAAGACCAGTTATATCAGATGATTATGTAGTGTATTCACTTAAGCACAAGTGTGACTTGAGCAATGATAAGGATCCAATCTCATTTAAAAAAGCTATAAAATGTAACAATTCTGAAAAGTGGCTCAATGCTATTAAAGAAGAGTTAAAATCTATAGATAATAATTAAGTATAAGAACTAGTTGAGTTACCTGATGGCTTAAAGCATTAAAAGGGATTCAAAAGGTAATATTGAAAGGCATAAAGCTAGACTTATAGTGATGTGAGCATGACCATGGTACTTTGTAAGAGAAGTGGAACCAAAGTCGAGTTAGTAATGCTAGAGGGACCAATAATAAGATCAATAGCTAAGACGTTTAAAGAAGTGCTTCAATCCTACATAGGCCGAATTGTAGATGGAATGGAATCTCAAGAGACGGTGAGGGCCAATGGCATTATAACTAATTAAGTTAGGCAGAATGTGTAAGAAAACTTTCATTTTTGTTTAATTAGTTATTTTACGATAGAAATATAACTTTCGATAGCCCATTACTTTTGTCTTGGATTTGTTTAAATCTTTTAGGTTTAATAAGTTGTATTTTAGAAATATTAGTTTGGGCTTTAATTATTTTGGTAGGAGGCCCATGTTTAAAGACCTTTTTCATAGTTAGGGTTTCTATCTTTCAAGGGGTATAAATACATCATAACAAACATTGTCTATGGTTAGATAGGATGAATAACGAATTCTTTAAGGGAGGATTTTCTTGTCCTTTTCTATTGCATCAAGAATATAATTCATATTAAGGTAACATTTATGGTGAATTTCTATTCTTGTTTTCAAATCAACCTTATTTTATGTGTTTCCTTTCATATAATTGATTGGGGAGTTCATTAGAGTTGGGGATTTCAACCTGTACCTGTTCTATCTAAAGTGTGTGTTTAAGGAGTTTTGAGTTCTTTAGCCTTAGGTTCCACATCATTTGGTATTAGAGCTAGGCTTGAGATAAATTCTTATTTATCTTGCGTTTATTTGTTGTTATTATTGTTATTTTTCATTAGAATTCAAAACTAGGGTTCATCTTGTTCTTGTGTTTTTTAAATGAAATTAAAATCTAGAAAAGAAGAAAACAACCGCTAGCAAACACAAAAAAAAGAAAGAAAGTAAAAAATGAAAAAAGAGAGAAAAAAAAGCCAATTGCTAGTATAAAAAAATCAAGAATAGCTTGCATGCAATTAGATTCATGCAACAATTGCATAAATTACATGAATAAAACTCAAGACCACTTCTCTCTCACTCTAGAACTCTTCTAAACCGCTTATCCTTTCACTTAAGTGTGTTTTTGACTAGTTAGACTCTTTTGAATAAATTACATGAATAAAACTCAAGACCATTTCTCTCTCACTCTTGAACTCTTATACACCCCTTATCCTTTTACTTAAGTGTGTTTTTGACTAGTTAGACTCTTTTACATAAGTGAAGAACTCACTTATGTATCAACTGTCGAGCCTTCGGTTATGATCTGGCCTATGAGCCACAATCGTGGCCTACTTAAATGACAGCCTTGCCTAAGCCACGATCATGGCCTACTTAAAATAGCCATACGCACTTTGTTTTTCATTCGATCTTTTATGCGTGTGACCCTTAAGTTCCCAGATATTTTGGGCACTTGAATTAACTCTTAATTCAGGCAAATCATGAAGGCTTTCATAATGCCAATTTGCCAGAATATAAGTGGAATAACACACGAACTCTTCGATAGTTAATTATCTGACCTATGAACCTTTCCATAGTTAATTACCATACAATTCGTCCCTTCACCATCTATACTCCACTTGGTTCGAAGTATGGGCTATGTGTCAACTCCCACTAGACTGACTATGTCACTTCTTGTCCAAGTGATGTTAGTTCTTGTCCTGGGGATCTCATTACTCTATGTGTCATCAAACACTCTCTCCGTGACACATATTTGCTTTGATCAGAGACTCCTGAGTAATGACCCCATCAAGAGACCGTGGGTATCATCTCTTTCTATCAGGGGTGGTGAATCCTTTATTAGCTGCTCAATTACCTTCGAATGCTAATAGTTGTACCCAATCACCACCTCACGAGCGACCTCGTCTTGAGGCAACAAGGAATGATGTCAAGGCACAGGATCAGTGTCCAAGATATCCCTGAGTACCTCAAGTTTAAGGATATTTGCAACATTGCTATGATGAGATTAATCATTGACATTTGATAGATCATCTATATGATAATCTCATAGTGGGTCATCCGATGTACTTACTACTCTTAGTAAGCATCCACATGTTAACTCTAAATATCTTATGCTTATATTTTGTGAGATCCGTTTGATCAAATCAAAAAGTATAACATGTGCTAGTCTATCTAGATTAATAATGTCCTATCTTATTAATCTTATAACTAGGGATAATTAAGATAATAATATAATTGCACATGATAAGAATCTCATTATTATGATCTCATCATGATTTCCTTCATGCTATGTTTTGTATCATGGACTTCATTAATTCGATTTAAGATCGAAATCAATTCATAAATAAGCGAACATCAAATTAATGAAAAATTACCTTTCGCTTTATTAATTAAAATAAAGTTTGTATAAAAGTGCTAAAGGTGATTGCCTTTAGAGCACTGCTCTAACAATCTCCCATTTGCAATAAACTCAATCTCGTTTGTATCTAATACCATAGGCGAGTACACTGGAATCAAGTTTCATTTAAGGAAATGGCTATGTTCTAATATGTGGTCACTCTCTCTATCTTCACATCACCTCTATCAATTATCTCCCTAATCAGGTGATATGTCCTGAGTATGTGCTTGGACCTCTGATAAGACCTTGGTTCCTTGGCTTGAGCAATAGCCTCATTGTTGTCACAATACAATAGTATTGGCTCTATAATGCTTGGAACCACCCCAAGTTCCATAATGAACTTCTTTATCCAAATAGCTTCTTTTGCGGCCTTCGAAGCTGCAATGTACTCTAACTTGGTCATCGAATATGCAGTCATCTCTTGTTTGGAACTCTTCCAACTAACAACTCCTCCATTCAATGTGAAGATGTAACTTGACTGGGATTTGGAGTCATCCTGGTTGGATTGAAAACTGGCATCCATATGTCTGCTTACTACTAGCTCTCCATCTCCATATACCAAGAATACATCCTTAGTCGTTCTTAAGTACTTTAGGACATTCTTGACGGTCACCTAGTGACACTCACCAGGATTTGATTGATGTCTGCTTGTAACACTTAGAGCATACGATATATCGGGTCTAATACATAATATAGCATACATGTCGAGGCATATGGGATCAAACTCATATAAGTCCTCTCACCTTGTGTCTTTGGACATATAGATTTCAAGAGTTTCGTCCCATCTATCATGGGAAGAAAACCTCTCTTGGACTGCTTCATGCTAAACCTCTTTAGCACTTTATATATATATGTAGATTGTGAAAGACCTAGCAACTTTTTTATCTATCTCTAAAGATCTTTATTCCCAATATATAAGTTACTTCTCCAAGGTCTGTCATGGAAAAATTTTGGGACAACTAAATTTTGACTAATTGTAGACTTGAGACATCATTTCCCATTAATAATATGTCATCCATATATAACACAAGGAATATGATAGCACTCCCATTAACCTTCTTGTACACACAAGGTTCATCTGGATTTTGTGAAAAACCAAACTCTTTGATTGTCTTATCAAATCGGATGTTCCAACTCCTAAATGCTTGCTTCAATCCTTAAATGGATTTTTGAAGCTTGCATAACTTTTTGCCATCTACGGATCTGAAGCCCTCAGATTGCATCATATACACATCCTCGATAAGGTTTCCATTCAGGAAAGCTGTCTTCACATCCATTTGTCATATCTCATAATCATAATGAGTAGCAATGGCTAGGACTATTTTAATGGATTTAACCATGGCTATAGGGCTAAATGTCTCCTTATAATCAATTCCTTGTTTCTGACGATAACCTTTAGCGACTAACCTCGCTTTATATGTAATCACATTACCTTCCATATCGATTTTCTTTTTGAAAATCCACTTGCACCTTATGGGTTTTAGCCTTTCGGGTGGGTTAAACAAAGTCCATAGTTGGTTTTCAAACATGGAATCTATTTTGGACTTCATGGCTTGAAGCCAATTTTCAGATTCTAAACTCTTTAAAGCCTCTTCATAGGTTGTAGGCTTAACATCTTCAATGAGCAATATGCCATTATATTCACTTAAGAGATATCTATATCTCTCTGGAACATTATGTATCTTACTTGACCTATGAACATTATGTTTGTCAGAAGGTTCAACTGTTGTCTCATCTTTATGAACAACAATCTTAGGTTTAAGTAGTTGATCTGCATCTATTTGAACATCATGAACTTCATCAAGTTCAACTTTTCTCCCACTGTCTTCTCTTAGAAGAAACTCTTTCTCTAAAAAGACAACATGATTTAAGACAAAACACCTTTTTCTCTAAAGCATTGTAGAACTAATACCCAATTATTTCCTTATGATATCCTACAAATAGACATTTATCAAATTTTACTTCAAGCTTGATTGATTGAATCCACTTTATGTAAGTCGAACAACCTCAAACTTTCATATGAGAAAGATAAGGCCTTTTGTTAGTCCATATCTCATATGAAGTAACTTCAATTGCTTTTGAAGGGTCTCTGTTTATCACATAAACAACAGTCTCGAGTGCATAACCTTAAAAAGGTTTTAGTAGATCTGCTAAGCCCATCATCGGCCTCACCATGTCCAATAAGGTTCAGTTTCTCCATTCAACCACACCATTATATTGTGGAGTGTAAGGCGGAGTCCATTGGGATACAATCCCATTATCCCTGAGATAACTTAGAAACTCCTCGTTCAAGTATTCACCACCTCGATCTGATCGAAGTGTCTTGACACTTTTACTAAGTTGTTTTTCTACTTCATGTCTAAACTGTTTGAACATTTCAAATGCTTCAGACTTGTATCTCATTAGATACACATACACATATCGTGAATAATCATCGATAAAGGTAATGAAGTACATAAAACCACCTTTGGCATGATTGGACATCGAACCACATACATTATAATGTATTAGGTCTAATAATCCATTCGCTTGTTTACCCTTTCCTTTAAAAGATAATTTAGTCATCTTGCCTAACAAGCAAGATTCACATGTGTCATATGATTCATAATCAATTGATCCTAAGCTATCAATTTTATTTAGCTTAGCCATGCATCTCTCACTTATATGGCCAATTCAACAATGCCATAAGTAAGATGATTTTAAGTTATCTCGTTTTTGTCTTTTTATTGTCATTAATATTTAAAATTGGATTACACATATCTAATATGTAAATACCATTCCATAATGTAGCGATACCATATAACATTTCATTCAACTTAATTAAACAACCATTGCTTGAAAAAGTTAAATGAAATTCCATTTTATTAAGACATGAAACAGATACAATGTTCTTTATCATAATGGGTACATAATAGCAATTATCCAAAACTAACTCTAGCCCACTAGGAAGATACAATATATATATTCCTACGACTAATGCAGCAACTCTTGCTCCATTTCCCACTCGTAGGTCCATCTCTCCCTTCTTGAGCGGTCTACTATCCCTGAGACCCTGTATATCAACACATATGTGTGAGTCACATCTGGTATCTAATACCCAAATGTTATAATCAGAAATAGTGTTAACCTCAATGATAAATAACATACCTGAAGTAGACGATGGGGCATCTAATGTCTTGTTTTGCTTCAGCGACTCCAGATAAGCTTTGTAGTTCCTCTTCCAATGTCCTTCCTTGTTGCAATGGAAGCAAATCCCTTTTGATGTAGTCTCCTTTGCCTTCTTCTTGGATACACCTCTTACTGGCTTCTTGGACTTCTTCTTCTTCTTTTGGTTCTTCTTGTGAAAACCAGAAGCAGAGTCCACCAGCATCACAACATTACTGTCTTTCTTGACAGTTTGCTTAGTTGTTTGAGTAGATTAATCAGCTCAGATATCGATGTGGATATTTGGTTCATCCGATAGTTAAGCACAAATTGTTAACAACTATCAATCAAGCTGGTCAGAATTAAGTCTATACTTAATTTATGATCCATTACGAAACAACCTTTCAATGTATCCATACATCTTCGGTGCATAATGCACTGGAGATGATCCCTTAGCCATCTTAGAACGAAAAAGCAACCTCGAGGTCTCAAACCTTTCAGATCGAGCTTGCTCATCAAATAGTTCTCTTAGATGGTAGACTATGGTATGAGCATCCTCATGCTGCTTTTGCAGCTCTGGTGACATAGAGGCTAACATAATACAGCTAGCCAGCTCACTATCATCTAGTAGCTTCTTATAAGCTTTCTGATCCTCATTAGATGCATTGACAGCAAGGGGATTGGGAAGTGGTTCATCTAAGATATATCCTAGTTTTTCATATTTGAGAACAATTCTCAAATTCCGTAGCTGGTCTAAGAAGTTAGGTCCTGTGAGTTTGTTGAAGTCTAGTAGGGAGCATAGGTTCACACTGGACGAAGACATCGTGGCGATTCAATAACCTAGAAGAATGAGAGAAAGTCTTAGAATGTACACTAATGCATATCGACAAGGACTTTAATCATATGCATTATGAGTCACACTATTTTTATTCAAATCCATTGCCATCACCGTGAATTCGAGAAAACTTATAATTTTCCTAATAGGTCGATATCCAATGTTACTAAGAATGACCTTAGGTTTGCCCAATAAGCCACCTTAGGTCAATCGGTAAGCATCATTCATATCAATTGCATTCAGTTACACAACTATTGACTTGTGCCATCAATTGTTGATTTAGCACACTTATTGGGTTATCAACCCTTAATTCGTATACAACCGATGTATATAACCTAACTTTGCCTCCATCCATGTTAACCTTGGGTTTGCCCAACAAATCAACACTTTCAGTTAGGACCAACCAATTAATCCAAAGATCTAATTTATATGGTTTAAACATATTCGTATAGAGCAGGCTTGGGTTTGCCCAACAACCCAACTCTAAAAGAACTCTAATTCTTGCCATATCAAAGGAAGACGTAAGTCCTAATATTTCAGTTGAGGGATTTATTCTTAGGTCTCACCAATACTTGGATGATATTGTATATATATCACACACACACACACACACACACACACACACACACACACACACACACACACACACACACACACACACACACACATATATATATAGATTATGGAAAACTCAATTAAATTGAGCCTATGTCTATAACCACCCTTAAAATGCATCTAATGCATGTATAACATAAAGGAGGTCTAATTTAGGTTGTGACTTGACTATGCAAGTAAAGTTCGTGATTCGATTCAACTCTTGAACTAAATCGGGTACTAGTATTAGTCTCAACTCTTGAACTAAATCGGGTACTAGTATTTATAAATTGAATCAAATTTAATTAATTCTAGAAAAATTCCAGACTCTTATACACATTCTAAATGTGTCGACTAAAAATATCCAGAATCTAATTCCTAAGAATTATTTATTCACTTAGTGGAATTAGCCAGCACATCATATGTCTATGACACTTGTCATATTACTTCTAACACTAGTCATACTTTACATCATACATGCATAAGATAATTTCTATAATAACAAGTGTCATGCATCTCATACATATGGCAACATCTTATCTTGCATGTCTATGTAGAAAATTTATAAAAACAATTTTTATAAAATTTAATATGGAATTTACAAGCATGTATGTTCATCAAATTTCTAGAATTTCTCATAATTTCATACAAGCACTAAACTAAAACTAAATTAGCAATAAAATAGAAAAAGACATTAAATTATAATTTCCTTTGATAGAAACATAAAATAACACATTATAAATATTTATGCGAAAGAAAATTAAAAATTTTTCTAAAATTATTACAAAATTTTCAAAATCGGCACATACATTTAATTTTGAGAAATTCCCAAAAACCGTCATATGAACAGACTAGATATAAATTCAAAATAAAATCACAAATCACATTCAATTGCAATTTCCATTTACAGAAATATGATACAACATCTTATAAACAATTATGTGAAAGAAAATCAGAAAAATAAATTTCTAAAATTTATACGAATTTTTCCAAATCAATATGCATGTCAGTCACAACCCAACAAGCACTTTGCACATGTTCAATACATCATCTAATACATGCATGACCTTGCTATGATACCAATGTTGGGGGGGAGAATAGATTCGTGCATCACTTGCATGACAATGCAGCGGAAGAGTCGGAATCTGAATTCCTACCCATGAGTTCCCCGAAATTCCAGAAACACAGATGCATGCATAGACAAATCATAAGAACATGAAATTTAAACACTTATACTTCTTTGATACTCCTCCTTTCTTGATTCTTCTCCTTATTTGGGTTGTAGCAAACACTAAACCCTTCCTTGATCACCCAAAAACATGCAAAGATGAAGAATAAGCGGTGTGTAAGGGTGGTTAGACTACCAATCTTAATGAGTTCAAGTAGATGCTCAAATGGAGACGTAGATCAAGATTGTATGCGATTAGATTCATGCAACAATTGCTTAAATTACATAAAGAAGACTCAATACCAGTTCTCTCTCACTCTAGAACTCTTCTAAACCCCTTTTCCTTTCACTTAAGTATGTTTTTGACTGGTTAGACTCTTCTACATAAGTGAAGAACTCATTTATGTATCAACTGTCGAGTCTTCAATCACGATCGTGGCCTACTTAAATGACAACCTCGCCTTTGGTCCCGATGATGGCCTACTTAAAATAGCCATACACACTTTGTTTTTCATTTGATCTTTTATGCATGTGACCCTTAAGTTCCTGGTTATTTTGGGCACTTGAATTAACTTTTAATTCAAGCAAATCATGAAGGGTTTCATGATGCCAATTTACCGGAATATAAGTAGATTAACACACAAACTCTTCGATAGTTAATTATCCAACCTATGAACCTTTCTATAGCCAATTATCGTGCCATTCGTCCCTTCACTATTCTATATGGCCTATGCGTTAACTCCCACTAGACTGACTATGTCACATCTAGTCCAAGTGATGTTAGTTCTTGTCCTGGGGATCTCATTACTCTATGTGTCATCAAACACTCTCTTCATGACACATATTTTCTTTGGTCAGAGACTATTAAGTAATGACCTCATCTAGAGGCCGTGGGTATCATCTCTTTCTATCAGAAGTGGTGAATCCTTTATTAGCTGCCCAATTACCTTCAAATACCAATAGTTGTACCCAATCACCACCTTATGAGTGACCTCGTCTTGAGACAACAAGGAATGATGTCAAAGCACAGGATCAGTGTCCAAGATATCCTTGAGTACCTCCAGTTTAAGGATATTTGCAACATTGCTATGATGAGATTATTCATTGACAATTGATAGATCATCTATATGATAATCTCATAACAGGTCATCCGATGTACTTACTACTCTTAGTAAGCATCCATATGTTAACTTCAAACATCTCATGCTTATATTTTGTGAGATCCACTATTTGATCAAATCAAGGAGTATAACATGTGCTAATCTATTTAGATTAATAATGTCCTATCTTATTAATCTTATAACCAGGGATAATTAAGATACTAATATAATTGCATATGATAGGAATCTCATTATCATGATCTCATAATAATTTCCTTTATGCTATGTTTTGTATCATAGACTTCATTAATTCGATTTAAGATCAACATCAATTCATAAATAAACGAACATCAAACTAATGAAAAATTGCCTTTCGCTTTATTAATCAAAATAAAGTTTGTACAAAAGTGCTAAAGATGATTGCCTTTAGAGCACTACTCTAATAGGTTATGAACGAACCAGACTGGTTTTCAGATTGATTTTTACTATTAACCGTTGTTAATAAAAATTGACAAGTTAAATAATAAATCGACCAATTTTCTTTGAACTGTGAAGAATAGGAAGAGTCTCCATCGCGCAAACCATTATCGCATAAGGACAATGCCTAAACCAGTAACCACAGAAAGATGATGCCCAAACTAGTAACGCACGAAGACGATGCCCAAACCAGAAACACATAAAGATGATGCCCAAACTAGTAATCGCCAAAAACGACAATCACAAAGATCTGAGTACTTGGAGATCGAAGTTTGTGCGTCTGGGTTGTAATTTGTTGGTTTAAATAACGATAAAGTATGTATCTTTTAATTAATTAGTTTTTCTTGGCTGATTCTTGTTTTGTTAATGGAGTAGCTGATGATAAGGAAGTGAAGAAGAGATGAACCAAAAAGAACATGTGTAGAGGACTAAGGTGAAGGTTGTGGGGCAAAGAGGTGGTGGAGGAAGGTACACGCACCTACGATGAAGCTGCCAAGTGCATCCGAGACGAGAAGACCAAGCTTAACTTTCCCCCACCTCTAACAAAGTGTTGGACCCCGAACCTTTCTTGAAAGTTAGGACTACTAAATGAGAAATTGTTGGAGATCATTCATGTGTAAAGAAAAGAAGAATTTATGAAATTGAAAATAAATAGAAAAGATAGTTTAGTTACAAGATGGGTTGTATGAGAAATTTGGGAGTTAAAAGCTGGAAAATGCAGTTGAAAAATATTTATGGAGTATGCTTCGGTGTTTTAGCCATAACTTATGCTCTAGTTATCCGAATGAGATGATTATTGATTTGGATTAAACTAGATAGATAAAACTACAAATTGTTTGATGAAATTGAGCTTTAATTTGGTCTCTAAGAATGTCAATTTTCGGAGGGAAGTTTAGCACAGAATATTGTTTCAGTATAAGAACAATTCGAAATGTTTGGTGTATAAATTTTAGAATATTGAACCAAATTGAATGATTTTGGTGTCATTAGAAAAGTGAGATAATGAGGAACATTTATCTAGAAGGAAGTGCAAGCAAATTCCTTCATTTGCATGATTAAAAAAACGTGATAATTTTTGGAAGGAGCTAAGCATGATTTAAATGAATTTTGAGGTCATAATAGAGTATTTTTGTGAAATTAATTAGCATGTTAATGGGACTTAATTATCATGTTAATGTGAGTAAGACCTTATGAAACGGATTTAAATTAAATTAAGATGGTAACTTATACATGAGGGTAAAATTGGAAGACCACTTAAGCATTTAAGTTCCTAGGCTTTTAAGTAAGGGCAATATGGACTTTTTAGCATCATTAGTGGTATAAAAGGC
>JANKYE010000223.1:25821799-25837467 GCA_032467995.1 Erythroxylum dillonii
AATGTGTAGTGCGTCATGAATATGGATCTACCTAAACCATTTATGTGCTTATGTGTTCATGATTTGTGAACAAGTTAATGCATTCATGTTTTGTGATTTATGAATTTGAATACATGATGAGAATTTAAGAAACGAGCGTTTTATGGATTTTCAATAAGAATTTTCTATGACAATAAACTTTTGAATGGTTTTGCTTATTTTTTCGTTATAAGCTGTTACCCACGGGCTTTTTAAGCTCACCCCCTCTCTGTCCCATTTCCAGGTATTGAGCAAGAGATCAAGTGAAAGTGAATTAAGGCATAAATCCGAATATGCATGTTTTTTTTTGTTTTGGAATTATTGATGTAAAACAAGGCTTCAAGTGTGTTTTGAGAAATTTTGGGTTTTACATGTTTTTTATATTGGATTTGATATTGAAGATATATTGTGGCATGAGTTGCCATTGAGGTTGGTAAACTCTTAATTTATGATGTAAATGAAATATGGATATGTGTATGGATTTTGAAATGTGAATTTGTGTATGGATGATAAGTTGACGAACATTGAATATAAGCTATTGTTATATATATAAGTGAGATAATATGGAAAGGAGAGATAGGAATGTCATGAATCATGAGATATTATTGAATATGAGGAGTCAACGAATTGAGGTTGAGAGTTGAAGAATTTCAAGTGGTAGTTGAATGTTTAGGTTCTTGATAATCCAAGTTTGTATAGTGCAAAATTTCCAAATTTTTCATGAGAAAAGAATTTGTGTATGCTACCTTCCAAGGAAAAACTGTATTGATTTAGATTGAATTGGACCAAGTTGTCTTCATAGAAGTTGCAGTTCATCTTTATAGATTTCCAACGCTATAAATTATGCAATTGTTTGATATCCGAGTTGTAAGTTATAATCATTCCAAGTTAGGATGTCGTAGTGGACGAAATTCCCAAACCATTAGCTTATATGAAGTGAATCTCAGACTCGAAAGAGTGGATTTTGGCAAGATTATGAGTATAGGAGAAGTTAGGATGGATTTAGGACCCTTTGGAGGGGTCTTGGAGGGTGAAAATTTGTTACACCCGAAGGTACACGACCTGCCCGTGTGAATTTACATGGGTCGTGTTTTTCTGGGCGCAGGAACACTATTTCACCCGAAGGTTACACGACCTGATCGTGTGATTTTACACGGTCCGTGTATGTTGACCCTCTTAACGATACAATTTCAATTTTTGGTATTCATCAAAGTTGTAGCCCTAGATGTCTACTTTCTAACCGTTCAAAAACAGAGTCAATCCGCCACCTATAGTGAGAGTTATGGTGTTTGCGCCAAAGTATGTTCTGTAGGAGTAAAGTCATGAACATGTTGGATTCGTTTGGCCATAACTCCTCCGTCCGACCTCCGATTGAGGTGATTCTTAAACCGTTAGATTTCTAAAACATTTCCCTACCTATCCATAAAAATTTGTATTCTTTGGAGTTGAATTGAGAAATTTTTATTGATATGAAGTGAGGGGTCGGTTGGAAGAGCATAATTGGGCTATGAACATATTTGGGATTTTTAAGCATATCTTAAGTTATAGAGCTCCAAATGAAGTGGTTCTTGTTTCTAAATGAACTAGAGACTAAGAGCTACCATTTTGAAGAAGCCAATTATGATTTTTGTGATTCCGCTGTGTGGCTCGCCTTTGTGGCTTGATATGTTATAAGATTGAGGGCTATACGATGAGGGTTAAAGTGATTGGAAACCCGCTTATGCTTAGGTTTTTGGTTTTGGGATTGATTGTTGGGCCCTGTTTAAGGAGTAAGATCATGCTTTGTAAGAGCTGAATGAATTAACCCTACAGGGTAAGACGCACATGTTGCATGATTTCCGAAGAGTGTTGGAAAAAAAATATGAGTAACAAAGATCACGTTTCATGATTTCACTCAACAGGTTAGATTTCGGACTTAAGCAGGATCTAAAATTTGTGGTATCAGAGCAAGGGTTGGACTCCGGATTCAAGCGAGATCCAACATTTATGGTATCAGAGCTCACGCGTTCATAAGTCTGCAAGAGTTGGGTTCCGGAAACGGTGCCCAACACAAAGAAACGTTGCTATGAGCCATGTTTTGTCGATGACATCTGAGCCACCATCAACATCAATAGAGTCAATTTTCATTTCAAGTTAAAGTTGCATAAAAAATAAATATATAATAATATGCATATAACTCTCTAAATTTGTTTCGTTTGTGCTGATTTAAGGTTTTGCATGTGCTTTAGAGTTTGGACCATTAACTTTCTAATGTTTAGTGTTAATTATTATGAATTTTACTACAGTTGTATACATAATCAAAAGTTAATTCTTAATATAATAGTTCATAATTATTGAATTAGTTAAAACTAACGAGTTCAAAATTAGTAATTAATTTAATTTAATTATTATTTTAAGTCTTAATGTTTTTAAATTTTTATTAGAATTAATTAATTATAATTAACAAGCACGTGCCACATCTTTTAAGTGGTTTATGTTTGTTTCAAGAATTATTTTAGTATTTTCTCTTTTATTAAAATAAAGCAAAAATATGACCCAAGTTTATTACTTTTTATTTACTATATATCGGTTTCATAACGGTTTAATACTGATTGAACCTTTAAACCTTAAACCTTTTCTTTGATCTGTTCGATGTCCGATCCGGTTTATAAAATATTGTCAAATGCTATACTCAATAATGTAACTTTCACCTCTACCATCTACATTATCTAGAAGGAGCGAAACAATAGAAGATTTACCAACACATAAGCGGGAAAATATTAGATAGCTGACAAAATTGTTAACTAGATTCGAGCAACAATTTTTGCTAAAAATCTTCATCATTCACTTTCTCCTAACATATCTCTAAATGGAATATTTAGATATATTCCATTTAGATATAATGCTTGTATATAGGCTAAAAACATAAAAATCATTGTAATGTTGTTTTTTTTAGCTTTGTCTATAATAATGAAATTTTCTTTTTTTATATAAAAAAAGTGATCTAAGTGTTCCTTTTTTGACTTGTTATAGATAAGTATATCATCAAATTAAACAACTATAAAATTACTTTAAAAAAGGTTTAAACACTTGATTTTTCATTCTTATAAAAGTGCTAGGAGTTTTAGTTAACGCAAAAGGCATCACTAACCATTCATAAAACCCATCTCTACTCTTAAAGACATTTTTCTACTCTTCCTTAAGCTTAATTCAAATTTGATAATAATGACTCCTGAGATCAATCTTATAAAAGATCACTATCCTACTCAATTGATCTAACATATCATCTAACCTTAGGATAGAAAATTTATACTCAATAGTGATCTTCTTAATGGCTTGACTATCCACACATGTCCTTCAACTACCATCTTTCTTGGGTGTAAACAAAGCAAGAACCGCACGTAGGCTTATACTCTCTCTAATATGCCCTTGCCTAATTAACTCCTCTACTTTCTCCCTTAAGATCTCATTCTCTTTTAGACTCATATGGTAGTGAGGTAAGTTAGGTAAACTAGCCCTAGGAACCAAATCAATGTTATGTTGGATATAAGTAACTCATTGGTATTACATCCATAAACTCTTTTAAAATAGGTTGTACTTTAAAAGAATCTCATTGTGTCTCTTTTTACTCTCTTCTTCCCAATTTGCTATCAATAAGTGTAACTACCTCATTTCTTTCATCTCATTCAGAAAACTTTCCTTATTATTTTCCAATTTTAATAATGACTTCTTTGTCCTACTAGGTTTCACCACTCTTTTTTAATTATGGGTACTAACTTATACTTCACATAATTTTTTACAAATCGATAAATATCTCCCTTAGTGATATGCATAAATATCATATTGTCATTGTCTACATAACAAAATTTGACACATATTCATATCAATAATATCACAATGATGTTCATCTAAGTATTTATCAATAGAGAATGATTCCTTACAACTTTCCGTGAGATGGATATTCTCTAATGGTTGTAATCCTTGCGATGACGTAAGGTTTATGGTAAAGCTCAGTCAGTAACTTTAGGTTATTGACCATTGATTTACTAATGATATTCTCTTAGCTACCTCCATCAAAGATCAACTCATAAAGATTTCATTGTATCATAGCTTTAGTGCGAAACAATTTGTGTCATTTCCAATCTTTATGATCCTTTCTAGAAATCATCAATCTCTTAATAACTTTAATAAAGACATGTTCTTCTCCCTCAGGATATTCACAATCTTCCCTATTTGGTCACGCTCATCTTCCTCAAAATCTCCCACTACTTATGTCATTGTTTTGACAATCTTCTTCTTTATCCATTCATTGGAATGATGACATGGTTCCCTACATTTAAAACACTTTAAAGAAGCTGGTTTAGTATAAGGGTTGGTAAGTTTAGTAGATGGTGTAACTTGTTTGCTAGATTTTTTCCAATGTTATTTCCCTTTCCGCCATTAACATATATAGGAGTAAAGCTAACAACTTCTTTTCCTTTTTCACTTGTCACTCAATAATTATTCCCTATTCTCCCATAATCTCATAACCTCTTATTGATCAAATTCTCAACCCTCATTGCCAAATTCCTTGCATCATGAACATTCAAGGCCATTTGAATTCCAATTTTATCCTAAATTATTAGCTTCAAACCCTTCTAAATACTTAGCAACTTATTTTGCTTCACTTTTTTTCCAAATTATTATACTTATGAATAATCTTACTCCCTTGAGTACAGTTGTGATAAGCATCAAATAAATACTGTTAATAATCTAGAGAAAAAAAATCATCTCCTTAATAATTACTTCATCTTTGACACTAGAGTTTGCCCCTCTCTTTGCCTATTTTCCTTCAATTAATTCCACTAAAATATGGCTCCCCCTTAAGCAAATAAGCGACTAACTTTACCTTCCTCTCATATAGAATTTTGGTATACTCAAAGAACCCTTTGACTTCTTCTAACTAATCCAATAAGGTTTTTATATCAAGGTCACCACTAAAGGATGGAATATCTAGCTTTATTATATACTCATGATTACCCCTACCTCGTATGTGAAGATCTCCTCATAAGATAGTTTCCTTATCATTGCTGGAATCAACAAGTCTCATAAAAGGTATTGGAATTTAAGGTCATGCATACGTAATTTCCTATCAGCTATTTCCCTAAATCTCTAGTTATTGTAAGGATGGATTTTATCTTGGGAATTATTAAATCTATAAAAAGTTATGATTCTATTTTTATGGTGGTGATATGTTTTTAAAGATCCTATAACAAAATTTGGTTATAACAATTCTATAAATAGTTTAATGAGGGATATATTTGATGAGGTACGACAAAGATAACAACCAACAACTTGACTTATAAAGAATATGCTAATCAACGCCGTTGATTGGCTGAATTCAGTGAAGGGAAATGCTGATGGTAAGGCTTCATTAAGAGCATTTTTCAAAAGAAAAATATAAAAAACTTCATTCATGGAGTGTTGGACTTTATAAAATTCTCAAGAAGATGAGTGTTAGTACTTATGTTTAGACAATGGTTACGTACCCTATTGTTTCTTTTTATTTTTCTATGTTGTTTTCTTTTCAAATTTGATTTGCCATCCTTGCATTGCTTTTCATGCTTGTGTTAAAGGGTCACTGCTGAATTTTCTGTCAGTAGGTCATTTAGTATCTCTGGATTGGTGGTTGTGTCTTTTTTTTACTTCGCTTTTTTCAAAGGCCTACGTTAGACACGCAGAAATGTTTCATATGTATTCAGGTTAACCAACGGGCCCCTGCTTGATCAACGGGCCCTTGCTTGATCAACTATCCAAGCTTCTCTTCCTTTCTTAGTTTTAACAGTAAATCAGGACTGAGTACCCCTTCGGTTGGAACTCTGGTATTACTTACCTTCGGTCTATTGTAGTACTATCCTATTATTTATTTATTTATTGACTTTTTGTATTTTGTATTTTGTATTTTATTTTTTTCTATTTTTATTTATTTATTTATTATTATTATTATTATTTATTTGTGATTAGTATTATTAGTATTATTTGCATTTATTTTAGATATATCTTGAGATTTGGGTATTTTTATTATTATTTCTTTTTAGTGCTTTTATTTCTCCTTTACTTGTATTTTCATTTATTTTATGTTTTATGAATTGTTTTTGTTACCTGCATCATTCTTATATTGTCTCATTTGCATGTAGGTCCATCGGAAACAGTCTCTCTACTATGTAGGGATAAGGCTGCATACTATCGGACCTCTCCAGACCCTGCATTATTGCGAAATTTCAGACTGAGTGATAATGATGATGATGATGATTATTACAATTAGTTGTCCTGTGTTCTTTTGTTCTTCTCCAAATATCGAGTAATCCATAAAATCCTTCATTAGGATTATTTGCCATTGTTAGAAAGAATAAGCTTTGTGAGGTTCAAAGTTCTGAGACCACCTTACATAGTAGAAAAATATAAACAAATACAATTCCAATCCAAGAATTGTAGGATAAAAGTTTTCAAAGAGAAAATAAATTTTATTAAATAAATTTTGTTGATGGAAAGTTATGTTAATCTCTCTCAAAAGTTGTTTAAATAGGTTTACATAAACTTTAATTCATCTCAAGAAGAGTTTTAGGCAAAATAAGAAAGTTAATTCATCTTAGTAAGAGTTGTAGATAAAATATGAAACTCTAATTCACTACAAGAAAAATGTGGATTAGCGACGGAACAATTATCGTTGGAAATTAGCGACGGAAAGATACTTTCCGTCACTTAAATTGAGTAATTTAGTGATGACACTAATACTCGTCGCTAAATTTGGAGAGAATTCATCGCGGCAAAATTTGCAACGCACATTAGCGACAGAACAATATGACCGTCGATAATCACACAAGTTAGCGACAAAACATTACCAACGAAAAATATACCATTGGACATTAGCGACGGAACGCATATGTCTGCTAAAATTGAGTAATTTAACGACGAAACATATACCGTCGCTAAATATGGAGGGAATTTTTGGCGGAATAAAAATTTTTGAGTTTACCTACGGAAAATTCCGTAGGTAAATTCTATTGGTAAATAGATTTAGTGACGGAAATTTTCATTCCATCGATAAAAAGGCGGGAATTATTAGCGGAATAAAATTTTTTTAGTTTATCTACGAAAAATTCCGTAGGTAAATTCCGTTGGTAAATGGATTTAGTGATGGAAATTTTCGTTCCGTCGGTAAAAAGACGGAAATTATTGGCGGAATAAAAATGTTTGAGTTTACCTACGGATATTTCCGTCTGTAATTCCATCGGTTAATTAAATTTAAACTCACTTGACATCTCCCTCCCACTTGTGTCTTCTTCTTCTTTTCTTCTTCTTCCTTCTTCCTACATCTTCTCTTTGGTTTTCTTGGAGTCCATTTCTCTGTTGTGGACTTCTTTTTTGCTCGTTGGCATTGTCTTCTCCGGCTATTGTCATCGTATCCTTTGGTGAAGGTATTTTTGCAACTACTGTCATGTGTTTTTTCATATGTTAGATGAAAGTTAATTTGGGTATTTATTACTTTCGTTTATTTGTGTATTTTATTATTAGAAAACAACTTTAAGGTATAAATGTTAGTGATAGAAGGGACAAGACGTGATTTTAGTCGTGATATTGAGATAAATTTCTGATGCATGTAAAGTATTTGATGAAATATCTGTTATTTGAAAAAATGATTTCAGTTCTGCTTTAGTATGAATTTCAATATTTCAATTCTTTTACTTGAAATAATGAAGTTCTCTCCATGGTTGCTTCTAGAGAAACTAAACACTTTGCAAGTAAATTTTAAAAAATAGTTTTCAGCAAATTTACCGACGGAAAAAAATTCCGTTAGTAAAATATTGGATTTATCGATGGAAAAAATTATGTAGGTAATTACCGACGGAATGACCAATTCCATTGCTAATTTTCTGACAGAAAAATTTATTGTTCGAACAAAATAACCGTTGGTAAAATTACCGATGGAAAATTTTTGTCGGTAAATTTACCAATGGCCGTATCTCCGACGCCTTTTTCTGCCAATAAATTTCATCACTAAATAAACTTACCGACGGAATGTGTACAAATTCTGTCGGTAATTTCCATCGCTAAGCTCTATTTTTCTTGTAGTGATTTATCTTAGAAATCAAAGAAATTGAGTAAAATTGGAAATAAGAATCAAATAAATTAAATTAGCAAATTGTCCAAAATCTTGCAGAGAGGATGTTGGTGAAGGCATGAACACATGTTAGTCAATATTCCATTACGCCCAGAAAGAAATGTTAAATAAGTCGTGATTATGTGTTAGTAATGTTAGCACAAGGCTTATATTTAACTATTTTGATGATAATTTTATAATATTTTAAAATTCAAATTGGATTTATTTTCTTATATAGGCAACGATATAATTCTTAAAAGGAAATAAAATCATAGGATAATTGCTTCTTTTCGTACAAGAACCTTCTTTATGAATTCACCTAATTAGAAATAGTTCCACAACATCCGAAAGGACTTTACTAATTCGAATAATTAACTCCGGAAGTTTTGACAAAACTTTTATCTTAACGTTTAAATATTGAAGATTTCGGCAGAGATGATATCGAAAATTTGTTAGATACAAAGTCAACTCAGAATAGAAATGAAGCAACGACTAGTTATACAAAATGTCTATTTAAGGAAGAGTCACTATATTTGCAAAATACACAGATTTTCAAAATACTTCAATAGCGTCAACATTCTTAAAAGATATATCAAACTCTTGGGGCCTTAGAAAGTAAAAACACTCTATCGAGAGAGTGATTGTTATTCTTTGAGGGCTTACATTGAGCTTACTTTACATTTATTTTTGAAAGCTTGTAGAGTCTTGTTAAACACTTCGAATGTGAAGGTTGGAAAACTTTTAAAAATATGTACTTGTGAACTTGGAGAGACTCGTTAAATTTAATACTTGGATTCTTATAGTAAAATACTCAAGTTAGATACTTGGGAACTGGACGTAAACTTTGTTATTAGCCAAATCAGTATAAATTGACTGTGTAATTTTTTTCTCTCTTCCTAACTTTTAAATTTCCGCATTATAAGTTTGTGTCTTCAAGAGATTCCTTTAGTTTTACAGTAGGTTCCTTCCGTTTTCATATCATAAGGGGTCCCTTTCGTTTTGAGCATTAACAGATTCTTATCGATTAACATGTTCCTTCGAATTGTTGTACATAAAAGCTTCACTAATCTCCTTCGAAATTGAATTTAATATCCCAGACACCACAACACAATTTACTCCACATATTAAAGCTTTTCTCGAATCCTATTTTTTCTGTCATCAAATCTTTCAACATATATGTTCATAAAAATAATCTTCCAATGCATGAAAAAGGTACAATAATTTTCCTAAAGGACCATCTAAAGCCTTCTATTCCTATAGAAATGCGAGAAATTTGTTTGTGCCAATACTTTGCGGTGCGTTACTGGAGTATCACTTTCCAAAGAGGTGGTGATTTAGTGGCTTAAACACTACGAGGACTGCTAATTGGGTGGAAGGATCCCACTAATTTCGCTTTGATGCTAAAATCCAATAGCCTCTTTCTCTCATGTGTACTTTATTAAAAGTAAGCTAAAGATGTAATCATTTTAATAACTAATGTGATCGTTATGAAGGATAATCATGAATAATAAAAAAAAATTAGTCACATAGCAACTACTTAAAAAAATAAACACTGCATTAACTACTCTTTTGAAGAGGCAATTGCCTACTTAAAGGCCTCCAACTAATGTCTAACCATCCAACTTTAGAATATACTAAAATATTCAGAAATGAAAATGGATCCAGACCTTGCAAGCAACAAACTTGACTTCCCATTTCCCAAGTCATAATATTTTTACGGATACCACAAAGAGTAGTAGGGATAGATAACCTGCCACAGATGACTTTCTTCCATATTAACGGCATACAAGAACTGAGGGATTATGTTAAAATGTGAATACTTACCATCAGTGAAGGTATGCATGTACAATCCCGGATTTCTATTTGGATATGGAAATTGAGATTACTGAGCTGATTTATAGTACTTCTGAAATTGCTATTGATTTTCCTAGTTGTGGACTTTCTATGAAGGCTATAGCCTAATCCTTACGATAGGTTTCAGTCAAACTGGTTCGGTTAAAACTCCAGACATTTGGTTGTCGGATATGCTTCTGACTTCCTAACATGTACTCCCAATTGGTCTATATTCTTCGAATGCTAACTAGAACGAGGAGTAAGAACATATTTACCGATAAACATCAATTGCTGCAACACATAGGATAAGTTCTAACAGGGAAAAAAAAAGAAGAGAGATTACGATGAAACAAAGCTTTCATGTTTTTGTCTCATGAATCTCAATCATTTATTTATATAAATCCCACGTTTATTTATGCAGAGCTCTTATTTATGCAGAGCTTACGTGAGACCCGTATAAATAAATAGCTGAGATTTATAAGATAGAATAAGAAACCGTAAAAATAGAAGATCTTTTCTCCTCCTTCTCAGCCGACTTCAACAATTCCAACAGTTCCTCTGTGAACAGCATAGCTTTTGCTTCTTGCAAAACCATTGACGTTGACCTTCACGTCATCTTCGAAATGACAAGATTTCTCTTCATCAATGATGGGAAAACCCTCACTAAGAGTCCTACCAACCTTTCTTGCCGACTTTCGAGATTGCTGTCGTTTAAGATTATCCCACTCAACCACCTGCTTGGAGACGGCGGCTTTGACAAGTTCCCTGTAATCATCGTCACGGTTGCCTGATTTTGAGGAACTGACACTTGAACTCCGACTAATATCGTTGAGGTGACCAGTCGGACAACCGAAAGCGGCGCCTCCAAGATGTTGAGAACATTCATTCATGCCTTTCACGAACAAGTTCCTGGCCATGAACAAAATCTTAACTGGTGTTTTCACAAACTTGGGAAGATTGGTGTGCTTGCTAGACTTCTTGGCAGCCATGTTCTCTGACCTGGGGATGAACTGCAAAAGGGTTTGATCAGCTTTCCTATAAATACACACACTGAAAAGGATCTTATATTCAATTGTGCAAAGCAGTAGAAATATGCAGCATAGAGCAAACTGGCAAGTAAGTTTAGCCGAGATTTGGTTGAAGTTACCGGAGGTGAGTCTTTTGCAGTGGCAGCAAGTGGAACTCGTACATGTGAAATCAGTAAACTACTACTTAAATGGATGCTTGCGACTTCGTGTCTATGGAAGAGGTTAAAAGCGAAGGGAACTTATAAGCTGGTTAAAGTCGACAATTGCAAAAAACCCATAGACGAGAATCGAAGCTTGTCTATATGTTAGCTATTTGAAGTATTATACCCTCAAAAATATGATAAAATATAAGGTGCAATCGAAGGGTCTGTGGTTAATTTGGTGATTGGAAAGTGCCTGATTCATATGTTACTGGAACTTCTTGCCGGTAACTGATTTGTGGTCCTTGTCTTTAGTTAACAGCCTAACCTATATGTATGTTAATTAACTTGAATAGATATGGGAACATGTCTTTGTAAACTTGTTGATTCTTCTCCAAAACTAAGCTTCCTTTAGAATAGGTATTGGAAAAATATAGATATCTTCTCTTTTAAGGTTAAATTATTAGCAACAGATTGCTAAACTGTTTCTTAACTTAAAAGTGGAGACTTTCGATTTAGATTCCTCGTTGTATAATTAGTAATTATATTTCAAAGGACTTACATTTGTTTAATGTTCAATGACGTTGTAAGCAATACTTAATAACAGCTTCATGCCTTATTAAATGAGCAGGAATACCTTAACTGCTTTCTTAAAGAAGTCCCTACTGAATAAGCATCTGCAGCGCCCACCCAATTCAAAACGAATTCAGATCTTTTATCCAATATTACTCTGTCTTATTCTGTCTAATAGAATCTCAGCTATTTATTTTACGACACTCACGTGGGACCTACATAAATAAATGGCTAAGATTTATTGGACACAATAAAACACCATAATATTAGACAGAGGATCTGGACTCATCTAAAACTGGATGAAAAGCACTTACCCAAAAATTTATCCAAAAATGACATTTTTAACAAACTCGATCGAAACCAATTCAGTTTTCCTGCTTGAATTAGGATTATTAACACCTTTCAAATTAACTAACTAATCATCTGCTGTCAAAGACTTCATTTCTCTTATAATTGAAAAGGACGTGTTATTGGTGGCGTACACCTACTTAACAAGCAGAAGGCAATCATATAGAACATTGGTTGATCCAACATTAGAATTTTATATAAAATATTACTTATATGATAAAAATACTCGTTATGATTATATAAATAATCATTGAAATTGGTGATCGTTACATATTATTTTAATATCATTTAGTACTTATTATAATAAAGGATAATTTGATTGATAATTGATAGACATGGTATAGACTATACGAAAGTGTTTTAATGATTAATATATGATTTATAACTCTAAATAATTAGGAAGATCGTTTTGTTACTTTGATTAGAATTGATTTAAGAAATTCTTATTTACGTGAAAAGACACTTTAAAAATAATTTTAAAATATTATTAAAAGAATTAATTATTGCCCTCAGAAGACTAATATGATCTTACATCAAGAAATTATTTGTGGTCATAATATGCCATTAGACACTAATTTTAGTTTATAAATTTAAATTATTTAATTAAAAATAAAAAATTAATGGATTTTAATTTATCTAAACTCAAATATTATTCATACATTACTAATATATTTAGTAACCTACTAAGTTACACACAAAGAGAAAATTACAATTTAATCAAATTAGACTTAGTTGTAAACTTAAAATTCTATATTAAATATCAAATATTTGATAAATATGGAATAATATTGAATATTAGATTTTACTTTGAACTAATTAGTGTTTGATTAAAATTAATTATAATTCTAATCAAATTCTTATTAAATTTATAATTATAATTTAATTTAATTTTTAAAAGGTCGAAACTATATTATAAATTGTCGTAAACTCTATAGGAACTAATACTTTTGGATACCTCTCTCTAAATTATTTGTAGAATTTTCTTAATTCATTAGTATATATATTATTAAAGGTCAAACACTTATATGTTTTCATGATATCCTCATATTCACCTATTTCAAAATTTAATTTTATAAATTAGTCATGAAGAGGAAATTCAAACTTTAAAATAAAATATGATTAATGATTAATCTTTTGTTAATAAATTAATTATATTATAAAATTAAAGTGAACACAATTTCCAAAAACTAATGAAATTTTTTATTTAATCCAAAAAGCATGAATTGAGATTATGTCTTAACTTTCTTACGGTAACAACAAAACCTACTTTATTTCTTTAACTTAATTTTGTTTAGTAACTGTATTTGATTATTATGGATGTCAATGTTGAAATTGTTCTTACAAAGAGTTGCAAATTTTTTAGCTACTTTTCCATTTTATGTATGAATAAATAAATCTGAAAAGTTCATATTGTGTCAATGGTGATGAAACTTATGTCTCCATTATTGTGTTTTGATCAAGAGAATGAAAGGAACAGAAGAGAAACATAAAGAATATTATTGTATTATGTACATAACGTTTCATCTATATAGAAGCTATATCCTTCTAACAAAATGTCCAGAAATCGTAACTTACTAATTATGTATATTAGCTGGCATTTATTGAATGTTGAACATCATACATGCCCAACTTTGAGCATGAGATCTTTGTGCTGATAAGAAGGGAGTGCATTAGTCAAAATATCTACCGGTTATTGTGTCGTAGGCAAATAAGTTACTTGAATCAAACCTTCAAGCACTTTTTCTCGAGTAAATTGACAATTCAATTCGATGTGCTTGGTTCGTTTATGAAATATTGGATTTCGGGCAATATGAAGAGCAAATTGATTGTCACAATGCAAAGTAACAAGTTTCAAATTCTGCACTCCTAATTTAGAAAGTAGCCTTACAAGCCAAGTAATTTCAGATGTTGCGTAAGCCATGGCTGTGTTAAGCCTCAACTGAAGATCTTGATACAGTGCTCTACTTTTTAAACTTCCAACTGATGGTAGAATCACGAAAAAGAACCAAATAGCTGTTGACAGACTTCCTGGTAGTAGGACATGCAACCCAGTATGAATCACTGAAAGCTTGAAGATGTAATTCGTCTGCAGCCATCAAATGAATATCTTGATGGATAATGCCTTTAAGATAGCTAAGAACATGTTCCAAAGCTAAAAGATGAGGTTCTCTAGGAGCCTGAATAAATTGACTAAAGGTCTGCACAGCATACAATATGTTAGGCCTAGTGTGAATAAGAAAATTAAGCTTACCAATGATGGTTAGAGGGCTTGAGATTTAAAGGAAGAGGAGTAGAAACAGATATCTTAATGAAATAATTGGTGATAAAGAGCAGTTCATTAACAAACTTCGTCTGAGAAAGCACAACTCCAATAGGCAAATAAGTCACCTCAAACCCAAGAAAGTAGTTAAGATCCCCAAGACCCTTAATACCAAAAATAGAGTCTAACTGAGACTAGTTGTTGTACCTCAACAATATCTGATCAGTGACTAAAATATCATCAACATAAACAACCACGATAGTCAAATGATCTACATTCCTTTTAATGAATGAGGAATAGTCATTTTTAGATTATGCATAATTTAACAGCTTAAAGAAAGTCATCAATTTAGCAAACCATTGCCTAGAGGCTTATTTGAGCCCATAAAGAGATTTGCAAACTTTACTATGAGGATTGGGAATGCCTTTAAGCATTTTCATGTAGATGTCTTCCTTGAGATCCTCATGTAAAAAAAAAACATTATTGACATTGAGCTGAAATATCTTCCAATGTCTTAAGGTGACAATGGCGATGACAGGTCTAATGGTATATAGCTTGACAAAAGGGGAAAAAGTTTCATCATAATCTACCCTTTCTTTCTGTGTATCTTCCCTAATAACCAATCAAGCTTTATATCTTTCAAGGGATCCATAAAACTTGAGTTTGTAAACCCATTTGCAAGAAATAACTTTCTTCACTAGAGGAAGATCATTAACTAGCCAATTGTTGTTAGCATGCAAAGTATCTAATTCCTTATTTATAGCTTGAACCTATTTTGGATCATTAAAGGCTTCCTTAGATGAATAAGGCTCTTTAAAAATGAAAAGAGAAGATTGACAGGCAATAAAAGAAGTGAGATGGACAAGATTACACCAATGGCTAGTAGAAAAGATAGCAACATAGGAAGCTCCTCAGGGAATTAAACTAGCATATGTAATCTTTTAAGTAAGAAGGTGTCTTGATGATCCTAGTAGATTTTTCGAAAGGACCAAGGGAAGGAATAGTCAAAAGATTAATGAAAGAGGTAGAAGCAATGCCGGCCCTGGGCAGAGGGTGCCCTGCCCACAATGAGAGGGGGCCCCACTTCAGCAGCCCCCTCTCTAAACTATTAAGAAATAAGAAGTGATGCACAGTGATATTTTAAGTTTTAACTGTAGCGCCCCGCTCCCGCCGACCCGACCTCGACATCGAGAGGGATGTCCGAGCTCGCGCTCGTGGAAGCGGCGTGCTAGAGCGGTCGGTCAGTCCGTTCAGTATAAATTGCCGTTCATTTTGGCATCCGATCGGCACAGGCGGATAAGAAATACTGCTCGGCCAATAGTAATTTAAAACTAAAACAGTTCATGCAA
>JANKYE010000223.1:25856295-25875868 GCA_032467995.1 Erythroxylum dillonii
AACACAATTTCTACATTAATCACAATAAAATGTCGTTTAGGCCCAATTACCGGGAAATAATCATGAATGCATGTACAATTATTTTCATGTGCACTAATTCACTATTGACCAAAACCAGCATGCATGACATTTTCCAATTAGTCCTAATCACTCTCGACCTTTGCCAAATTACGATTTTACCCTTCCTGTCGGGAGTGGGATGTTACAATGTCCGTGTGGGTTGAAGGGCATTATGTGTACTCTAGAGATTGTGCATGTGTGAAGACTCCTTAGTGAAGTGGGGAACAAATGTTGGATGGATCCTCAATGAATCACACAACACATGTTGGTGGGTGTATGTGTGTAGCTGTAACTTTGCCTATAATGTTATTATAGTGACTTCAGCTGGGTTTAATTGTGAATTGATTTTGGGTGTGTGAAGTTTCAATATGTTCGTTGATTGATTTTATGGGTGCGACATCTTGGAGTGTTCACGGTTGGGTGTTGTCTTGTGGCGTGCGATTCATGGCAGCTCTTTGGGTGTTGTCTTGTCGTGTCTTCTTCCTTGATCTTTTGGCGTGTGGCTCACAACTGGGTTGGTTTGTGTATTGTTTGTGTCTTCTGCCAAAGTCTTGTTTGCTTGGTTTGTCATGCTTGATGTCTTCCTGTTGCAGCTGTGAGTTGGTACTAGAATTTGCATGAATCATCCTATAGTGCGTGGTAACAACTTTTAGATCTATTTCAGTAGAGCTAAACTATCGGGAAGTTTTCCTTCTTTTCTATCTCAAGTGTATTTTGTTTTGTTCTTAGTTATTTAATCACTTGAGTTATTTGTTTATTATTCTGTCATTGAAAGATTATTGAGAAAAATTCTCTATTAAAGTTAACACGAGTTCATCGTGTTATCGAGTGTGAAATACTTTCACAGGTAGTGAGGACGAAGGATAGTATCAAGGGTTGAGTGATGTCGGCTCAGTAAAGTCTTGTATAAAACTATTGTCGTTAGTGAAAGTATTAAGCTAGGTGAATGCCCTACAGACATAGATAAGGTTTGTCAAACTGTGTTACCAAATTTTAGTGCTAATTTATATTTGTGCGTTTGATTTTTCTAGTTTTTGATTGTGCTAGAAATGATTGCGGCAAAATTTGAAAGTTAACCTATGATTTTTCAATTGGTATCAAAGAAGGGTCACCAAAGCAAAACTTTGTACATCAAATTAATGCAGATCTGTGTTTCGTAATTATAGCTATAAGAAAATGGGCATCAATCATCAGATCACTGTTGTTAGATGGTTCAAATTATCCTACATGGAAATCATGGATGAGAGTATTCATGCAGGCACAAGGAACAAAAACATGGAACTTAGTTTTAAATGGCTGGACACATCCAATAATGACTAATGAAAAAGGAGAAGTAGTGCTTAAAGATGCATCTGAGTGGACAAGGGCTGAAGAAAAGAGAGTGTTTGGAAATTATCAAGTCTTGCACGCCATCTTTAGTGCCATTGATGAAGGAACTAGTCAGACAGAGGATTTGTTAGATGCTTATGAAAGAGAAGCCAACCAAACATCTGATGACAGAGATAATGTGATGAGAAATAAGATCAGGATTGAATTTTTTTTAGGGGTACAGGGACTGTATGCTTTACACTTTTTAAGTATAGTTTAATGTTATTTATTAAAAATAAGATGGCTCGAAGGAGTTTTTGAGTTTTTATTTATGGATTTTCTAAAGTTAAGTTGATTGGTGTGTGTTTGGATTTTTCCTTAATTGTTAAATAGCATATTTGATATAAGAATAAGGTTCTGCTTGATGATTTGAGAATTCTACTTTTGGATTTTGATTTATAGAGTTATGTCGAGAAAAAGTTGATGTCTGGTTAGAGAACTGTAGGAAGATTCGAGTTTTTTATGATTCGAGTTTTTCAAGTTTTATCTTAATTTCTCTATATCGTAGGCTATATGAATTTGGGCAATATGCATTCATATGGTTTATTTGAGAAGAAGATTGATTAAGTTTGATTATAATTTGTTGAATGCATTTTTGGGATTTATGAATTTAATTAGTCATCTGAGGATGGCTTTGATGTGAGTACTGATATGTTGGATAGTGTTTTGACTGGTGAAAAATTGTCATTTTGGCATGCTTATGATTCTTCCATTGCACCTATTGCTGATTTTTATACTTCTTTATTCACTGAGATTGATCGCATTAAAGGCATTCTTGTTTTGACATTGTTTTGTCCCAAGGGGGAAACAATAGATTGTTTTTAGTGACCGTTCAACTCAGGGAGAGATTTTAAGGTATATCCATAACTATCAGTCTTGCTTTTTGACATCTTTTTATCCCAAAGGGGAGAAATTTAAATGATTGGATAATTGTTCATTATTGTTTCTTTGGATGTTTTTTTGAACTTGAAGAACTTGATGGATGTTCTTTGGAACTTGATGTTGGATTAAGAGAGAGTTCTTTTCTCATGTGGATTATATGTCCAATTATTATATTTAGGAGGAGTTTCATATTTGTGACAAACAATGCCTAAAAGGGAGAGATTGTTAAGATATGTCTTATTATTTAGTTTTGACATTTTTCGATAAATGGACATCTAAGATAATGTTGATGAGTTTAAATTTCAAATCAAAGTGGGATAAAATAAAATCTGTTATCTTGGAAAATTGAATAAAGTTAGAACTCTATCTAGAGAAGAATTCTTATAGATCACGTCTATGTGGGCTGAAGGGTATTATGCATGTGTGAAGACTCTTTGGTGAAGTGGGGAACAAATGTGGGATGGGTCCTTAGTGAATCACCCAACACATGTTAATGGGTGTATATGTGTAGCTGTGACTTTCCCTATGATGTTATTCACATGACTTTAGTATGAGCATTGGTTGATTTTGTGGGTGCGACATCTTAGAGTGTTCATGGTTGAGTGTTGTCTTTTGGTGCCCGATTCATGGCAACTCTTTGAGTGTGGTTGTTGTCTAATATTTTGTCGTGTCTTCGTCCTTGATCTTTTGGTTTGTGGCTCAAAAATGGGTTGGTTTGTGTATTGTGCGTGTCTTCTGTCGAAGACTTGTTTGCATGGTCTAGCATGCTTGATGTCTCCTATTACAGCTGTGAGTTGGTACTGGAAATTGCTTGAATCATCCCATAGTGTGTGGTGACAACTTTCAGATCTATTTTAGTGGAGCTAAACTTAACAGGAAGTTATCCTTCCTTTCTATCTCAAGTGTATTATGTTTTGTTCTTAGTTATTTAATCACTTGAGTTATTCGTTTATTGTTCTTTCGTTAAAAGATTGTTGAGAAGAATTCTCTATTGAGGTTAACACGAGTTAGTCATGTTATTGGGTATGAAATACTTTTACGAGTAGTGAAGATGAGGGATAATGTCAAGGGAATGGTGTCGGCTCAGTAAAGCCTTCTATAAAACTATTGTCGTTAGTGAAAGCATTAAGCTGGGTGAGAGCCTTGCAGACATAGGCAAGGTATGTCGAACTGCGTTACCAAATTTTGGTGTTGATTTATATTTATGCGTTTAATTTTTCTAATTGTTTATTGTGTTAGAAACGACTGCGGTAAGTTGAAGATTTTGCGAAACTCCTACCCCCCTTCGAATTTTCAAGTATACACTATATCTATACTCTATCCAATTGGAACATTTGATGACGAAAGGACGATGTATAGACAGGTTAAGCCAAACCACTTTGACATTCCTGATATTTGAGTGATTATGACATATTGCCAGACTTTAATCTTGATCTATGATTATAAATTGGAGAATTAAAAATAAATTAAAAAGAATTTTAATTTATCTAATTCTAATTGTGAATTAAAATTATAATTTTTAATCATTGCAAATATATTAGAAACTTAATGGGTCACATATTAAAGAGCATATCATGAAGGAAAAATTAATTTTAATTAAGTTAGGCTTAATTATAAAGTTTGAGAAACTTTAAGGATCAAATAAGAGATATTTGATTTTATTAATTTAAATTAATTATAATTAGAGTTTGACTTTAATTATCATTGAGGTTTAATTTTAATGGAAACTATGAAACCCTAATGCTTTTTTTATAAATAAGAGTAAGCATCAGGGAGCAAGCACTTTTGCTTATTTCCTCTTAAGTGTTGAGAAATTGCTCTGTGAATATCGTTAGAGGCTGGATGATTGAACATCTCATGGTTGACACTGTGAAAAGTTTTTCAAAAGATTTCAATAGGTATGTGAATAAGGTACATTTCTTATTATTCATATTCATATTTTATTCAAGTTATTCAATTATCAAGATTTGAATAGAAACCATAAAATTTTATCTTCCGATGCGCCCGTGATTTGATCACGGTTGATTTCCAACATACAGTTTTAGCAAAGAACATTACTTAAACATTTTGAATTTCCCCTAACTTTATATATTGATATGTCATGTTTATTTTAGCCCCACTACTTATTCATTCCCTTTCCTAACGCTCAAAGGATTCCTAAAGGATTCTCCTAATTCTGTATTGCAAAGACTCTCATTTACAATTGTATCTTTAGCATCAACGAGTTTTAATTTTCCTTTACTATGAGAAGTACTAATTATAGAAATAAAAGTATCTAAAATGTCAAGTATAGAAGACAACAAAATTAGTACTTGAATTTCATCATCAAAATTAATCTCAACAAAACTTAGTTGATTGATAATTATATTAACTTATTTAGTATGATCAACAACATTATTACCACTATCCATCTTAAGATTAAACCTGTTTAGTTCAATTCATATAGGTATTTAGGTCATATTTGCATTCATTTTGCATATTCATTCATTCATTTTAGTAGCATTTTTAGGTTTATTTATTTATTTTCATTGAGTTTGTTATTTATTTTATTTTTCTTGTTTCTTCGTAAAAAGCATAAAGTTTGGCTTCAAATCACACCTAATCTACTATGGAGAAAAATTTGGAATGAAGAAGTTTGCCTTGCAATTTAATCGTCAAGAAGCCTGGAAATATTTGTTCGCCTGGCAGATACATCAAGAATCAACTTACTAGCTGGGAATTAGAAAATACACAACAGCTAGCAAGTTAAAAGTGTCTACAAACAAAACACCATCAGCACATGAGAGAACAAAAATGTAGCAGATGGAATTAAAAATGACAGCTAGCAAACATCAGCCATTAGTAATAAAAAGTCTAAAACACAGTGGACTAGGGTGACATTTTGAAGAAAAAATGTTTTAACGTGTTAGGTTTTAATTTGGAGAGGACTTTTGATGCACACGAAGGATGCAACTGCGAAGGAGACCTGGTCTTTGCAGCTCCAAGACCTGGACGCACGACTTGGAAGAGGGGTAGCTGCTGTTTTTGGAGAGAAGACAGGGACATACGACAAGGAGACCTGAAGCACGAGGGAACCAAGAGGAGTTGCAATTTTGAAACCCATTCCAGACCTAGGTTTTTAACGTTTATGTCCAAGACTCACCTGAGTTCTTCGTTCCTTACTCCTCTAATGTCTATTTTCCTTGTTTTGATATTTATTTTGTTGAACATGAACATGAGTGAATAGATTTCTTATTGGGTTTCAAAGATGGGATGTAGTTTTCGAATTTCTACATGATTTGATTCTGGATTTTATTCAATAAAATTGATTCGTGTCTATTGATTCTTGTTTTGAGTATTATTGTGCTTTTTATGTGTTTGGCCTCATATAATTTGTGTCAAAATTATCGGTTGAAGAACCGAAAGGTGAAAATCGGTAGTGGAAAACTAAAATTAAGAACTTGTAGGTTTAGGCCTAAAAATAGGCAAAAATCTGTTAGAGGAATTACCAAGTAGATAAAAATCTTAATAAATTTTAGTTAATTTTATAAGTCACAATAGTCGGGATTGATTTTAACTACAATACTTCTTTGACATCTCGATAGAGAATCATAGATAATTTAGATTTAGTTTCCTTCAAAGTCTAGGGATCAAGATTATTGAATACACCAGAAGAGAATAATTAGAAGTCAATTATGAAACTAGATTTGAAACCTGCCTTTTACATATCTAATTTATTCCTTACAGACTCATATTGCATAAGTTGTGCGGTTATTTTGTTTGTTTTAGAGTTAGTTTTAGCAACTCATTTATTAATTAATTTATCAATAATCAACATTTGAGTGATCAACCCAAATGATTGAATGATTTTAGCCTAGTAATTATTCAGTAACTCCCTATGGATCGATACTCATACTTTCCTATTTACTTGCATGACCCGTACTTGTAGGGCCTCGGACAAAACCACACCAAAAATACCTTATTGATTGCTAATGGCTTCTCATACATGTTTGTCAAGGACTTTAAAAATCCTACAATGGTCTTCTTATTCATGGTGTAAGCATAATATTCCTAATCAACATCAATCGAACAACACCTAAAATTTGCCTATCTAATAGATCCTACTCAGCCTTTACCATAGAATCTAGCTTCTTCTCGTTGAAAGGGAAGTGTAGACTTTTCCGGTACAAACAATCTTCAATCTGCATCTTCCAAACTCAAAATCCATTCCATTGAGCTTTTTATTTTCACCTTCCTGTCCTCCATTACTGTAAATCTTATGATTTCCTAACCTCACTCTGACACCAATTGTTAAGATCAACAGCCACAAACACAAAACAATAATAAATTTGTAAGAAAAAAATAAAATAACACAATATTTTTCCATGGTTCAGCAATGTGCCAATGTCCACGATCGCGTTAGAAATTTTATTCTCTCTTATCTTCTGGTGTATAATAACACTATGGCTCTATATATACTGAGAACCTACAATAGAACATGGAAACAAATTATAATAAAATATGGAAACGTAATCCTATCTAAATTAGGATACCATTTGACTTTTCATATCTCATATTATTTCCCACTAGAAACAAAATACAACTCCTAAGCATACAAGGAAACTAAATATTCTTATCAGGCTCTACATCCCAACAGAATTAACCAAGACCTGAGATTTGAAGGAAACCTATTTACTTAGGACCATAAACAATAAGAAAGAAGAAACTAGACAGAGTTATAGTTACTAGGGAATAGATGCTTACCTTTTCTAATGCATAAGAAAATTCAACAACCAATTGGGTTTTGATCACAGCTCAATCATAGTTTAAATGGGAACAACATATCTGAAAGGATTGCTCTTTTTAGATTCCATAATCATCTGATTAACATTGTATTTTTTGAAGTAGCAACAAATACAATCTTTTTTCCAAGTCCGTTCCGTCTATACTTGCATAATAAAACTCAAAAGTCATCAAAGATTAGGGAAGAGCTCAATAACATTTAGGACCTATTTTCGTTTAATATCATGTTGCAACATAATTTACAAAGTCGTCTCTAAAATATTGTTAAAATTGCTAGCCCTAGCCTGCTCTTCAATCACTTCTGTCAATCAGAGGCAACCTACATTAAGGGCAAATATATTAGTGACAACATTCTTTTAGGTTTAAGAGCTTCTAAAAGGTGGTGACCACTGAAATTACTGGAGCCTTGTTCCAGATGGGCGCACATAAGGCTCCAGGACCAGATAGGTTTCACGCCCACTTTTATCAAGCCCATTGGAATCTCGTCAGTCCTAGTGTGATCACTCTGGTCAAGAGGGCCTTTGTTGATCCTACACTTATTCAGGGGTTTAATGGAACTTATATCACTTTGGTCCCAAAAGGTGACAGCCCTGAGCAGGTTTCCCAATTCAGGCCTATCAGATTGTGTAACGTGAGTTACAAGTTAATCACGAAGATCATTGTTCACCGTTTGAAAGCAAGCCTCCCCACCCTTATCAGTTCGTTCCAAAGTAGTTTTGTTCCCGGGAGGCAGATCTCAGGCAATATTATTGTCGCGCAAGAAATTATTCACTCCATGCGCCGATTGCGAGGTAAACAGGGATATATGGCTATCAAGGTAGATCTTGAAAAGGCCTATGATCGCTTAAGCTGGAGTTTCATACGGGATACACTTCATGATGCTGGGTTTCCCCTTCCTATGATCACCTTAATTATGAGTTGTATTCAAACAGCACAAATGCAGATTCTATGGAATGGTCAGCCTTCCCAGGAGTTCCGCCCTAGTCGAGGCATCAGGCAAGGTGACCCCTTGTCTCCTTATATTTTCGTTTTATGCTTGGAGCGGCTATCTCAATTAATTGAGGCTAGGGTGGGTGCTGGTCGGTGGTAACCCTTTATGGTTGGCAAGGCAGGTCCCCAGATTTCTCACCTCTGTTTTGCTGATGATATGATTCTGTTTACAGAGGCTTCCGAGGGACAAATGAGGGAAATACTGGACTGCATGGATCTGTTCTGTTCTGCTTCGGGGCAATGCCTGAGTGTTCATAAAATGAAAATCTTCTTCTCTCCTAATGTGCCCCCATCTATGTGTCGTCATCTAGCTCGGTTGTCGGGGTTTGTTCCAACGACGGAACTTGGCATGTACTTGGGGGCCCCTCTCCTCCATAAATGGATTACCAAAGCTACCTACTCTCATATTTTGCAGAAAGTTCAGCCCGTCTATCTGGTTAGAAGGCTGAAGGATTATCCTTGGCTGGTCGACTAACTCTTTGCCAATTGGTATTGGGTGCTCTTCCACTATACACAATGCAGACCGCAAAACTCCCTAAAGGGTTGATTTCGGAGATTGAGAGTTGCTGTAAACGGTTTCTCTGGGGTTCTACTGGGGATAAGCGCAAAATGCATTTAGTCTCTTGGAACCAGGTGTGTTGTCCTCGCCCTTACGGAGGGCTCGGTTTGAAAAATATGGAGGCGATGAACACTGCTCAGCACATGAAACTGGGCTAGTCTCTTGTTAAGGAGCCGGGAAAGTTATGTAATCAGGTTCTTATCGCTAAATACAAGTTGGGTAGCGCCCCTCTCTCGGGATTGGTTGCTAAACCTGAGTCGTCTCCACTCTGGCGTAGTATCTGCTCCCATCTCCCTCAGTTGCAGGCGGGCATTGCTTAGTCCGTGGGTAATGGCTGTCTTGTTGGTTTTTGGACTGATATGTGGGTGTCAGGCGTCTTTGGCCCATTACTCTCCCATCTACTCTCTGCGCTTCCTGAGGCGCACCTCGAGAAGAAGGTCTGTGAGTACATTGATGCTAGTGGGGGCTAGGCCTGGGAAGAATTTTGTATATATCTACCAGCTGCTATTCTATTAAAAATCGCTGCCATTTTCCCGCCTTACAGAACTCATGAGGCTGACAGTATCCGTTGGTCTTTGGAATCCAGTGGATGTTTCTCTACTCATTCTGCCTATCGTCTCCTTCAACAACGTTTGTGATCGCCTGGGGAGCGGATTTGGAAGTTGGTTCAGGAGTGGCAGTGCCCCCTCCGCTTTCGAACCCACTTATGGTTAGTTGCGAAAGCACGGCTCTTGACTAATGAACGGCGATTTTATTTTTCTTTGACGGATTCTCCTGTTTGTTTTGAGTGCCCGACCCATGTGGAATCTCTGACTCATGTTTTTTGGGACTGTTGGCGAGCTCACCAGATGTGGAATTCTCTTATCGAGGGCAGGAGGCAGCACGCATTTTACGGCAATAATTTTACTACTTGGCTGGCGAGCAATCTGGCTAACGATTTTGGCTTTCAGGGTGTGCGTCCGTGGCCCCTAATTTTCGGTGTGGTTCTTTGGAAGCTCTGGGCATGGAGAAATGAGCGATGTTTTAATCCCACGATACATCATCCTCAGGAAATATTATCCTATGTTCAGGAGGTTCGCCTGGCTCACCGCATCTACAATACCGTCGCTCCGCCCCCCCTCCTTTGTTCCAAGTAAACATGTTATTGAGGTTAGTTGGCAAAAATCCCGAGAAGGGTGGGTTAGTTTGGCTACGAATGGTTCCTCCAAAGGTAACCCCGGCCCAGCTACAACTGGTGGCCTGATACGTGATGTTAGTGGTCGGTGGCTAGTGGGACTCGATGCAAATGTGGGCTTTTGTGCAGCGTGGCAAGCTGAATTATGGGCTTCAATTTGCTTGGTGGTTTGGTTATTCCCAAAATTGATTTATCTATTGATTCCGCAGTGGTTGTTTCGCTAATTACTTCTGGGCCCAGCTCAGTGCCCACCACAATCATACGCGCTATCAGGGACTTACTTTCCAGGAATTGGGAGGTGTAGGTGCGTCACATTTATCGTGAAGGAAATCGGTGTGCGGATTAGATCGCCAATTATAGCTATGGCCTATCGTTAGGAGTGCACTGGCTTCCTGACCCTGTTAATGGCATTGCTCCTTTGCTATTTGCTAAAATGGTGGGAGTTTCTCTCCCCTGAGTAACTCTTATGTAGTTTCTTTATTTGGCTTCGGCCCGTTTTCTATCCAAAAAAAAAAAGAGCTTCTAAAGAACTATCATAAGGTTTCATTGGATACCAACTGTATGCTTAAAATAGATTTTAGAAAAGCACATTACTCTATGATTGTAATTTCTTTACCCTATTGTTAAAGGCATTCAAGTTTCTTCCCGTATTCATCAATTGGCTCATTAAGTGTTACTCTACCCGTCTTATGCAATTATCATCTATGGTGAACTCACTTCAATATTCAAAAATACAATAGATCTGAGACAAGGTGATTCATTTTATCCTTTTCTTTTTTTCAATTTGCTTGGAATTAAGTGTTACTATCACTCGTATTGAAAAACATTGCAACCTTTAAAGTATTCAAGTACCATACTAAGTGTGTAACTTTTGAACCTTTTCAATTTATTCTTCGCTAATGATATTGCAAAACTAATGTAACGTTTATATTCAAAACTAATGTAACGTTTATATTCTGCTTCACTACCACTTTGCAAAACTTCAAGTGAACGTCATACTTAGCTATCATTCCGAGCAAAAGCTATATTTTCTGCTCAAAAGGTGCCCTATTGACATCCTTATACTTGATGAGTTACATTAGGCTCGAAGAAGGCATACTGCCCATTAAATATTAATTAGGATCCTTATAGTCTCAGCAAGATTGACAGATTAGGCTGCTAACCGTTACTACAATAGTTGGAAAGAAAACCAAACAGTCAGAACAACAAACTCTTATCTTTTTGTAGGAAGATTGCATTCCCTCACCTTGTCAATTAATGACTTACATATTTATTAGAGTATTTATATTGTGATCGCTATGTCAATTTGTGATTAGTGCAATGCTACCAAGGTCAAAGTGAAATAGAATGTGATTTGTCAGTTTAAAACAAAAGGTGGCCTACATATTAAATTCATAAGGAATATGAATAATAAGATATTTCTCTGCTAACATGTATAAATTATGTGAGTTAAATGGATAAAGAACAACTGTGAGGCATGCATGCCTTCTTCTGACATGACCTGTGAGACACATTTGATCCTCTGCAAATTCGCATGTCCATTAGAGCTATTAGCCTATTAGGTGCCGAAACAAAGGTTGAAACCATCGTCTGCGACAATCGATGACAGTCACCACTTCAAATGTCCAGTCATCTTTTCAATGTGGGAAGCAATCTCCCTTCCTATCAATCGAATGAATCAGCTGAGGATTAAATGAAATAGATTCTACATCCTTCGAACTAGTTCACAAACTTTTCTTGTTTTCAACTCTTTAGAGGCACCAATCCATTTTCGTTGATGGAAAATCGCATGGCTCTCTTAGCAGTTAGCACCTCTCCAAAGCTAGCTTCATTTATAGCTAACGGTCAAAAGGAAATTGTGGATCAAATGTCATCAACACTTTATATTAATATTTTTAAAACTGAACAAATTTAATTAGTTTAATAGTAAAAAATTTTGTTTGGTTTTTAACTTTTTAAGTTGATTTAATTTAATAATTTTTATTGTTAAAAATTGATTTAGATTATTAGTTAATCGGCTAGTTTTTATAAATCAAAATAAACTGATTAATTGTTATTTAACAGTCTTTTTAATTAAACTTTAAATTTTTTGATAGGCATAGATAATTTTTTTAATCAATTTTCAAATTATTTAATTTTATTCAATCTTTAATCGATTTTATGACAGTGTAATATCAGTTGAATCTTTTAAATCTTTAACCTCTTCTCTTATTGATTTTAATTTCATTTTAGTTTTTAAAACATTGTTTTATATTTTATGCTCCTGCCCAATAGAAAATCACAACCAATTCTTTTGTTTTTTTTTTTAGGTTTTGTCTTAGTTACTCACCCTTGCATTGTGTCCTTGTATAGACATGCTTGAGCAACCTTCTTTCATTAATATTTTTTTAAAAATTCGATATGAAGTATGCCTAAATGGGTAGCATTAAAGTTTATGGAACTTTAATTAAGAGTAATTAACATAGGAAAACTCTCTTCTCTGCCAACCCCGTGAGTTCATCATTATCATATGCATGTGCACACATCTCTTTCGGCAAAAGAAAATGATTGAAGTATAATTTGATTTCTTTCAATTTAATTGAAAACTATGTCTACAGTACACATATATATAATGATATGAACATTGGGAAAGACAGAGCCACACTATTCCGTCTATAAAAGAACGTGACAAGGCTATTAAATTATGAGTGAATCTGACCTCCTTAATCACAATCAAGACATATTGATCCAGTCTGGAGTCGAATCAAAACAAATATACATCATAGATTAGTTTATGGTGTGCTGGGACTTTATGTTTCAAGATCAATTGCATTGCATAATGCATTACCCTTTAAACTACTCCGTCTGATTCAGAATAAGTGTCATTTTAGAAAAATGCACACTTATTAAAAAGTTAATAAAATTATAAATATACCTTTATTAATACTCCCATAAAATTACCCTGTGAAGAGATAAATTATTTTATCACTTAAATTTTGCATGTTAAATTACCTTAAAATTGTGATCTGTGTAATTAAGATAAGAGAGAAATTAATGATTAATTTTAGAAGTAAAATTACAAACATGCATACAAAGCCAGAAATGACACTTATTTTGAATAATTAAAATGTATCTAAAACGACACTTATTATGAATCGGAAGGAGTATATATTATGTATTAATTAATTGTAATTTTGTTTATTTTAATTATCTCATCATGATTATTGAATAATACAGCGGCCAGCCCTATTAAAATAACTTGCCAAGTTAGTGGATCACGTTACTAAAATCCTACGCCTACAACTGAGCTTAGAGACGAAGCCAGCGATTAATTTGGATTTTGGACAGACAACAGACAGAGAGGTCGTACTGAGGAAGGGCAGGAAGTGACGTGGAAGGGTGGCATTGGTGGATGAGACTAACGCTCCTGAAAGCACAGAGCGGGCGTGGCAAGTGAAGTGGGGAATAGCAAAAGGCAGTCAAAGGCTAAAAAGGGAAATTAAGAAAAGTGAGACGTAGACCATACCTTACCTTTGCCCAAATCTAGACAACGTACAGTCAAAGCAAAAAAAAACACACTCTGTTCTGGTCAAACTGACACTTTACTCCAACTTATAAAATATCACTTATTTTACAACGTGGCCCATTTCCCAATTTTGAAATTTAAATAAGGCTTGATTATTAAATTAAGGGAATAACAAATTATCAAAAATTTTAAATCTTTAATTTACTGATTATTTTTTAAATCATGTATAAATAAATTATTTAATTAATGCGATGAATTTATTAAAATTTTTTAATATTTGATTGTGTATTTTTAAACTTCTTCAAATTTTACACTTCAACCAAACTTCAAATAGGTTGTAATTAATTGGTCGGTTAATGGGTCTATTAAATACTATATAAATATTCATTTATTAGTCACATTACTAAAACTAATATTTTTATGTAAATTTTGAAAAATTTATTATTAAATTAAAAATTTTCAAAGGTTAAATGCTCTTGAATTTTTTATCTCTTAAATTAATTAGTTACATTAATAGAAATAATATTTTAATTTAATTTATACCAATTTAAAAAATTAATTAATATCATAAGAGTCTAGGTTCACGTCATAAAAATAGACTCTTAATAAATATATAAAGACAAGTCACTAAGTACATTAATTTTAAAATTAATTAAATTCGGGTACATCAATGCATCCTCGCGGAGGGTTTGGTGGAATTGAGTGAAAATGGACCGGTCTTCGTTTAACAATTATTTATTTATTTATTTATTTTAAGCTTCGTGCGGATGCCGGGTGGTCTGTTTTTGCGTTAAAAGACGAGTTTGTCCCTTTGTACTTACCGACTCCGACCGTCACTTGTGAATCTAAGAAAAGATTCTTTCTATGTTCAAAACAGAGTTTTGAGTTTGACCGTCAAATTTCCTATTTTGGACAAAAAGTTAATTCATCAGAAAATAAAATAAAATAAACTATTTAATCACTTTATCTCTGTCATGAATAAATGCATAAATATTTTAATCACTTCTTTAATATAATTTTCAAAATTACATTTATTTGTAATGAACAGAAATAGTTATTTTTCAATTTTTATTATTTTCATGTAGCTTTCAATCACTCTCTCTCGGAAAACTGTATGTACCCATTAAAAAGAAAGAAAGTAGCAGTAGTAGGGAAAGCCTTCAGGTGTGTTCTTGCTTCTTTTCTTGTTACTCTGCTGGTATGGCCTCTCTTTTTGATACTTGTTCCTGATTCTTTTTCGTGATTTTGGTTCTCCTCCATTTCTCTCAGGAACTGTTCCTCCATTTTATTTCATAATCTGGGGTTGTTTTAAACACCTGGTGTGTTTGTGTAGCCTTATTACTGCTTTGGTTACTTTTGGTGGTTTGATAATTTTTGACCCATTTTTGAGGCTTCAGCAAGAAGTGTGAGGAGCTTGATTATATGGTTATGATGTGTTTTATTATGATAGCATTGAGTCTTTTGACCACAGAAAGGGATCAGATAAAGCAAAGGGAAAGTAACAGGGAGGAGTTGTGGATGTGTGTGCTGCAATAAAAAGAGGGAGTTGTTTGTTGCTTGCGATTGTCAATGAGTGAGTGAGAAAGATTCATTTTCTCTTTATCTTTATCTTTTCCTCTTTTAACATCTCTCGTGTGCCACCTAAATGTAATGTGCCTTGAGGAGTGTTTGTCTGTGTAGTGATTGTGGGGAGAAGGGTTTTTGTTATAGTGCTTGTTTGTTACTGGGTTTTGGTTCTACTTTGAAGAGGTTCCAAAGATGCCTATGTTTCAGCCCTCTAAGGGGGATGGGGCTAATGGCCAAGTTCTAGATCTGGAAACAGCTGTGAAAGATGGAATCTTGGGTGGTGTTGGTGGTGGAGTTGTTGGCGCTGGTGTGGGTGAGAAATTGGATCTGAAGAACATGATTGAGGAGCTCGATTTGTCAGAAATTCCTTCAGTGTTTATCTGTCCCATCTCCTTAGAGCCCATGGAAGATCCTGTAACCCTTTGTACTGGTCAAACCTACGAGAGGTCCAATATTCTCAAATGGTTCAGCTTGGGGCATTATACTTGCCCCACCACAATGCAAGAGCTCTGGGATGATTCAGTTACTCCAAATAGGACCCTCTACCATTTGATTTATACATGGTTTTCTCAAAAGTATTTGCTCATGAAGAAGAGAGCTGAAGATGTACAGGGCAGGGCAACTGAACTTATTGAGACACTGAAGAAAGTGAAGGGTCAAGCTAGAGTCCAGGCCCTGAAGGAGCTGCAACGGGTTGTAGCAGCTCATACCACTGCTAGGAAGGCAGTGATTGATGAAGGCGGGGTTGCAGTAATTTCGTCTTTACTAGGTCCATTCACAACCCACGCTGTTGGGTCTGAGGCAATTGGAATTCTTGCAAATTTGACTCTAGATTCGGAATCCAAATCCAATTTGATGCAACCTCCTAAAATTTCGCTAGTGGTGGATATATTGAACGAAGGTTCCATTGAGACAAAGATCAATTGCGCTAAGTTGATAGATAAATTGGTGCAAGCAAAGGATTTTCGAGCTGAACTTTTCTCAAGTCATAGTCTAGTGGTTGGGTTGATGAGGCTGGTGAAGGATAAGAGACACACCAATGGTGTTCTGCTAGGTCTAAGCCTTCTCAGGTCAATATGCTTACTCAAAGAAATTAGGAGCTTGATGGTGACTGTTGGAGCTGTTCCTCAATTGGTGGAACTGATACCTTCACTTGATCCTGATTGCTTGGAATTGACACTATTCATATTGGATAGTTTGTCTTCTACTGCTGAGGGAATATTAGCCTTGAAGAATACTTCAAACACAATACCGAATATGGTGAGGCTATTGATGCGAGTTTCTGAGACTTGCACACAATATGCTTTGTCAATTTTGTGGTCTGTGCACAACCTTGCTCCTGAGGAATGTTCAGCAGTTGCTGTGAATGCCGGTCTCGCCGCAAAACTGCTACTTGTTATTCAGAGTGGTTGTAACCCTGTCTTGAAACAACAGTCGGCAGAGCTATTGAAGCTTTGTCGTCTAAACTACACAGATACCATCTTCATTTCCAAGTGCAAACTGACAAGAACAATGCAATGACAGGAAAAGATATACACAACCTATTTGCTGTTGCAGCTAAGGTCGTTCAGGGGCTGACTGGACACCAGATGTTAGGTTTTTCAAGGTTGAACATCTCATAGAACGAAGTCCGAGTAAAGATTCGCTCACTTGTATATAATCAGGCATTTCAGTACCAGCAATTGATTCCACAAACTGGAAGAATGATGAATAATGAGGATCAATAAATGTCTGTGAACAAGGTGATGAAGTTAGATTAAGGTACCACTGTTGGATAAATGATTACTTGAATCAGAGAAAAACTTGTGGAAACAGGTAGAGGTTCAGAATTCAGATTCCTCTAATTTTTCAAGGTACTCGGAATGTTTATTTATATTTGTAGAAAGAAATCAACCATATTGTATTCATTTACCCAGATTTTGCCTTGCAATGTTCTTTTATTACCAGTATTTGTTACTCTTTTATGTAACTTCAGCAATGGTTGAAATTGAAGATATGGGACTTTGCTATCCAGGAGCATTGTGTACTTGCCTGGGGATAGGAACAATCCTCACCTCTCTAATGAACTGAAAGAAATGAGAGTTGAATTGCTCACTGGTATCAACAATGACCCTTTCCCAACTGCATCCATTAACATGAGTAAATACTCTACAGATAATTGCGTTTTAAGCAACTTTCTCTAGCTCCGACGACATGAATTTGATGTCTGGTAATAGTTTACCAATCAACGAAACCTTAATAAGATTAGTTGAGTTAAATATAATGTGTTTTATGTTTCATACGGAAAATATTTTATGCTCATTGAAATCAACAGATAAATACATAAACGTTTTTGATAAATTTTAAAATTTAAAGAATAAAGTGAAAAAACCAAGAGGAATCTTGGTATATTTAACCTAAAAAGCATATTAAAATGGCACCTTTGAACCTATGGCTGCGAACCCAAAGCCTATGGAAAAAGCTCGAGCCTCGACAGAATATTTCGTCTGCGGCATGTTCTGTGATTGGTATTCCTTAAATTGTGTCAAACATGAACTGCAAAGTATGCTTGACCATCCAATTCCCTAGGACTATGTCACTTCTTCCTTTTCAAAATAAGTGTCGTTTTAAAGAGATTTTAATTATTCAAAATAAGTGTCGTTTGTGACTTTTTTGCATATTTATGATTTTACTTTCAAAATTACCCTTAATTTCTCTCACATCTTAATTACATAGATTATACAGATTATATTGCATTTTAACATGTAATTAATAAGGGTATATCAGACATTTCATTAACTTTCTTAATAAGTATGCATTCCTCTAAAACAATACTACCTCCGATTCATAATAAGAGTCGTTTTAGAGGAATGCACATTTATTAAGAAAGTTAATGAAATATCTGATATACTCTTATTAATTACATGTTAAAGTGTCTTGAAAATATAATTTGTGTAATCTGTGTAATTAAGATGTGAGAGAAATTAAAGGATAATTTTGGAAGTAAAATTATAAATATGCATAAAAAGTCACAAATAGACACTTATTTTGAATAATCAAAATCTCTCTATAACGACACTTATTATGAATCGGAGAGAGTACTTATTTTGAATAAGAGTGAGTATTAATTAGGATAAAGGCCATGTTTAGATGTTGGCAGGCTGCTATAAAATAGCTGATTGACCAAAATTAGTTGATTGACTTTGCCAATCAATTATTGATTCTGTTTGGTTATTAACCGGTTGAATTGGTTGATTTAACCTAACAAGCTAATTTTATAAAAACTACTTATCAACAGCGTTTCTACAACAGCTAATTGATTTTTCCTATAATGTCTTCACTCTCTTTTCTCCATGCTATGTCTCTCTGGTCTGACTTCTCCTACCTCTCATTTACACATAGGTCACTACTATGTAACCAGCTGATTACTAAATAGAACTAAAATATTAAAAGTTTAACAGGGTAGCAGGCAAGAGTTTCAACTTTCAACCCCATTATTGCCATAATCTAGATACGACAGCTAAAACATGTCCCCTTTGAATGTGAAAACAGAGTTCCTCTTATTTATCTTTAATTTTTAATATAACACTAGACATAATGATTCACATCTGTAAACAATGATACATGAACAATATTTCCAAGGCTGCTGATGGGACATGGGCCCTTAGCAGTTTCGCTGACTTAGGTCACTGCCGGAGCTTAGGTTAAACTTCTATTTATTAGTCGCATTCAATAAACTTCCTAGAAATCTTGACAAAAGTAGCCATCAATGAATTAAATTATGATTTAATCGAAATTAGACTTATATTATTTTTAATCAATTAATTAAATTATGATCTAGTTGAAATTAGACTTGGATTGTATTTAAAAAATTAGACTTAAATCCATCTCAAACGTAAGAATATTTGACTCAAAATTCAAACTTAAAATTCATATTACAAATAAATTTGAATTTTTAGAATGTACTTAATAAACAAATGAGTTTCAACTTTCAATCCGTTAATCCAATTTTCAATTGAGTTGAAACTCAAACTTTTGCGCAACTTTAATAATTTTTTTAAAAATTTATGTTTGCATCGTAAGATTTGGGCTCCTAACCAGTCCAATTCTATAATCATCCCTTTAGTTAGGAGATGCTTGATTAATAAGTTTGAGAAGATATTAATGATAAAGAATGAAAAACAACTTGGTCGGGTCGGCCATATGAGGCCCGACCTAGAGGGCCCAACTTCAAGCCCATGCGCTGACAGCCCGGTAGTAAGAGATCGACTCCCATACAAACGTAATGATTTACGTGAAGACCTAAACCTAATGGCAACCTAAGGTATATATAAGGTACTGATCAACCGTGATTGAGGTACAAAACTCAAAACCCTAGTCATCTCTTTGTTTACCGAAACCTAAATTCTCTCATAATACTGACTTGAGCGTCGGAGGGACCTTCCGGGACACAACCCCCGGAGAGTCTTTACTTGTTTTGCAGATATCACTCAACCGAAGCTCCACGAAATCATAGATCAGAATGACGATATCCCAATTCAGCAGAATCTGGCTGAACCAGTTGGCGCCTACCGTGGGGCCCGGCGTCAGGGCACCACGTCCAGAACCATGCAAATCAGCCAGGCGGCAGCAGCTAACCCAATTATTCCCGCCGTTACGGCACCAGCGCTGCACAAGATAGCTTTGCCGTCAACCGCCAATCTCCCAC
>JANKYE010000223.1:25875968-25893889 GCA_032467995.1 Erythroxylum dillonii
CACACACACACACACACACACACACACACTTAACATTATTAAGGAAATTAATAATGTTATGAATAATAATAAACATGTTTTAAAAAAAAAAACTCCAGGACTGCATAAGTCCAGGAGTACAAAAATTTGGCTTCCCATATCCAAAGCTAGCTTTAGTTATGGCTAAAAAAGGCCCCTGTGCGTGGGTCCCACAGGCGTCTGTCCAACTTCAATTGCCTCTTTCAAATTTTTATTACAAAACGGCGTCGTTTTGTCATTATATAGAATAAGACACAGTAACATTAGATAGAGACTCTAGATTCTTATAAGAGAGTGTTTCAGTTCTAGATTTTTTAAGACATTTGGCGCTTTTTGCTCTCCCTCACTTTATCGTTTTGAAAAATTGGATTGATGTGACTCTGATGCACGGGATTATCGTGTGACTGCGATCTTAGAAGAACAAGTATACTCCACCTATTGTTTTTAGATGATGATTTAATGATAAAAATTTTAATCATTTTCAAAGGAGAGAAATTATAAGCTTTAAAAATATTAATTATTTATTTTTTAATGTGAAAGATCCTGGTTTTCATGCTTAGGTGGGTCTCCGAGACCCTTTCAATGACCTATGTTGTGAATTATTAATTACTTTCTATTTTATCAAAAGTTTGAATTATTTTTTAGAATTGTTGTTTTTTAACATTCTATTTCATTTTACATTTAATTAGACACAATCACAATTTAATTTAATATATAACATTAATTTAATAATTGTTAATAAATATAATTAATTTAAAGATATCTTAAAATATATTAATTTAAAATAAAATTTTGATTTAATAATTAACAAATATATAATAAACATTAATTTTTAAATAACATTTAATGTTACAATATTCCATGAGAGTCCCACTAAAGTGTAGGGTTTGAGGGAAGTTAAGTAGTACACAGTCTTACCCTTGCTTAATAGAGAGGTTGTTTTCGGTAGACTCACATATAATGTAAAGTAATTATAATATAAAATATAAATAAATACATATAAATAAAAATTTAAGATCTATAACGCAATACATAGTACAATACATATAGAACATAATAAAGATTAACAATAAAATATAAAATAAGTAAATAAATATACAAACTAGAAAAAAGACAAGTATAAGAATAAATCAAACTAGCAATTACAAGAAAGTAATTATACTAAGTAAGAAATGGATTAGGCTAAATAACTAGGAGGGAAATATTATGTAATAAAAAAACTAAGACTAATTATAAAAAGAAAGACGCGAAAGAAAATGTTTAAAAGACTTAAGAGAACGAGAAAGACTTCTCTATGTGAGATCCTTTATCTATATCCTAATATACCAAAGTTTTTTATTATGGGTCATATCCTCAATAAATTCTAGTAGAGTCGTATCATTCTTATCACTTCCCCTCAGTTTTTCTTAGGCCTTCTTTTTTTCCTCTTATAATCTCTAACTATTATTTTCTCGTATGTTCTCACTGAAGTATTAAGGTGTCTCATTTTAACATATCCAAACCACCTAAGCCTCATTTTTCTTAACTTTTCATTAATACTAGCCACCTTTAATTTGTTTCTCACCAATACATTCTTGACCTTATCTCTTCTAGTAAGGTTACATATCTAACTAAGCATCCTCATCTTCGTCACCATTAGCTTATAGTTATGTACTTGTTTGATGGGTTAATACCCCACCATATATAACATGGTTGACCTAATTGTTAAACAATATAATTTACCTTTGAGCTTAAGTGATATATTCTTGTTACATAAAACTCCTGAAGTACTTCTCTATCTAAGCCACCCTAATTTGATACGGTGGACTATATTTTCATTGGTCTCTCCATTGCTTTAGATAATAAACTTTAGGTATTTTAAATATTATTTTCGTAGTATAGCTTATAAATCAATCTTTACCTCCACATCAAAAGCTACCCTATGTCCTAAAAGATTACACTCTAAGTATTTAGTCTTAGTTATACTCAATTTAAACCCTTCGACTCTAACATATCCCTCTAATGTTTTAGCTTAAGATTAACATCCTCTTTTGTCTCATCTATTAAAACAATGTCGTCAACAAATAATATACACTAAGACTCATCCCTTTGAATATTTTTAGTGAGCTTATCCATCACTACTGTAAATAAAAAAAGAGCATAATGAGGAGTCTTAGTATAACCCAATATTGATAGAAAATTTTATGTATCTCCTTCTATTATCCTTACTTTAACAGGTTAAAGGAACTCCCTTAACCTCTAAACACCTCCTCCTAATTTCCTTAGATACCCTATCATATGCCTTCTCGAAATCAATAAAACCAAGTGTAGATTACTTTGTCTTCTCCTGTAATATTCTATTAATCTTCTTAAGAAATGTAAAGTTTTTGTCATGGACCTTCCTATTATGAAGTCAAATTGGTTCTTCGAGATAGGAGTATCATTTCTTACACTCTTCTTAATTACCTTTTCCCACAACTTCATAGTGTGATTGAGTAGTTTGATACTTCTATATTTGTTATAATTTTGGATGTCCCTTTTGTTCTTGTATATAGGAGTTAACATACTAAGTCTCTAATCCTCTGGTATTTTGACAGACTTAAGGATCACATTAAAAAGCTTAACTAGCCAAGTAATACCTCTTTACCTAAGCTCTTCCACATTTATATGGGTATCTCATCAGGCTTTACTGCCTTTCTGCTCTTAATCTCCATCAAAGCTCTTTTTATTCCTTCCCTTGAAATTTTCCTACAACAAGTCAAGTCACGAAACCTCTCAAATGTGCTAAGATCACTTGAATAGATGTTGCTCTTAATACTTTCATTAAAAAGAGATGTTATTTTCAGTCACAAGCATATATCTTGCTTCATCTCTTATATAATAAACTTGATCTAAGTTTATGGTTTTCCTTTCCCTAACTCTCGTTGACTTAAAATGTCATTTTCTCCATCTTTAGTTTACAATCTTTGGTACAATTTCTCGTAAGCTCTGCTCTTAACTGTTGAGATTGTCTTATTTTCCCTTTTTTAGCCAGTTTGTATGTTACTCTATTAGCTACTTTCTCAACCTTTGTGATTAGAGCTTTATAGGTACCCTTCTTGATCTTAAACTTTTTTTGTACATTTTCATTTTACCACCAAGACTCTATCTTACTACCTCTAAGCCATTTAAAAACCCCAAGATCACTTTAGTTGTATTCATTAAAACAGATGTTACTCTCTCACACATCTGGTTAGCAACACTTTCTTCTTTCCATTCATCTCCGAAAATGACTCTGTCCCTAAGTTGTTTCACCATGTCCCTTTTCAGATTTCACCATTTAACTATGATACACCTTCTAGGACTTTTTTTCTTCCTCCATTCTTTACTTGTAAGATCTAAAACTAGCAGTCTATGTTGAGTTGACAAGCAAGAGTTTCATATCACTGCACGTAGGTCCGTTGCTCGACTTTACATGAAAGTATTTAATTTCAGTTTTCATGATTTTGTTATTAAAAGTCACTAGGTGATTCTCTCTCTCTCTCTTTTTTAAATATTAGCTATCATTAACTCAAACGCTACCGTAAGATCCAACAAAGCACAATCATTCCTATCCTCCTTTTCAAAACCTCCATGAGCCTATAAATATTTGTCTGAAGTTGCCCCTATATGACCATTAAAGTTTTCTCCTAGAATAACTTTCTCGTCAAGGGGATCTATTGAATTGCTTCTTCTTTTTCTTTCCAGAATTAGCATTTAAGTTGTTTGTCTAAACCTACTTGAAGTTCATAAGCACATAGCGGAACAATAGAAATTAAAAACTAAAAATAAAAAATAAAAAACTACAACAGCAAAACAGAAGTGAAATCAAACAGTCATTAAGATTAACTAATAGTGACATGGTTATCAGGTAAATTTTACTTGATGACTATAATTATTATGTTAAATTCCTATCGACTTACAATAACAATAATAGTAATTTGTACAAAAGAAAGAATCCATAACAAATGTCAATACCATAAAGTAATCTTACAACATTTTAAGATTATACCATCAAAATCTCGCCCTTGTAGGCTTGTACTGTACTCATGGACTAGGATAACCTTTGAGGATGTGTCCTCACTGGAACTTCTACAGTCTCTCCTTCTTGCTATGTTGATTTCTCTAATTTCATCTACTTTCTGAGTAGCCAAACATACCCTTGACCATCATTATGATAGGAGGAACGGGGTTTCCTAAGAAACATAACACAATGGAATCCTCCCCAATTTTCTAGAATATATTAGAAGCATTAAAGTAAGATTAATTTAGCAACTAACAGAAGATGAGTAACAAAACACATAAAATGTAAATAAAAGATCACCAATGATCTTTACATAAAAAACCACTCTAATGCGAAGAGAAAAAACCACAAGACTCGTAAGTCTAGCTCCAAATCTCCACTATCACTAATCAAAAGTAGAGTATAATATTTAGCAAGTACACAATTGAGATATAGCCTTTAACAATCAACAAAAGCACCAAATCCCAAAACAGATAACAAAGGTTATGAAAAACTTCACCAAAAATATTTGCAATCTGACAAATTTTTTTACTAAATGTCTAACCGTCAAAATTCGATCTTCACCGTTCTGAATGTAGATTAGGATGTCGCCTATCTCCAGTTAAAATTTCAGGCCTATCGTACAATCTTTTGATGTCCAATTGTGAGTTTGATCACGACTGCTCTGTGTTGAATCTTGCTAAAAAATTCCTGCAGAAATTTTGCCCACCTTTGTCACCCAAACACAGTTACAAAAATTAACCCTTAACATTGATATAATAGCTATGGCAAATCCCTAAAAGGCCTTAAGACATTACACATTAGTATTGGATTTTTTTTTTTACATAAGTTAGGAGCCCAAAAACCCCAACAAATCTCCCTTCTCTCGACTATGTGGAGGAACTTGCCATCTCGGCAACTGAGCAAAATTCCATCTTGGTAGTGACTTGGCCAACATATCAGCGCCATTATCATCTGTATGTACCTTCTCAAGTTCAATAAACTTCTCATCAACACATCACGTATCTAATGATATCTCACATCAATATATTTAAACTTGGAATAAAAAGTCAGATGTTTTCTAAGATGAATCACATTTTGACTGTTATAAAGCAACATATACCTCTCTTGAGAGCAACCAAGTTCCCTTAGAAACTTCCTCAACCGCAACAACTCCTTATGTGCTTCAGTAGTTGCCATATACTTTTGTAGTTGAAAATGCAACACATTGTTACATCTTAAATTGTCATGAAATAGCTACCCCTTTAAAGGTAATCAAGTAACTAGAAGTAGATCTCATTATATCAACATCTCCATCCATATTAACATCGGTATAAATAATGAGAATTGATTTCCCACGTGCAAAACAAAGCTTCAAGCTCGAAGTACCAAGGAGATATCTCAAAACTCACTTCACTGCATTCCAATGTTCTCTCCCAAGTTTTGAGATAAACTAATTCATAGTATCATCCGCATGAGCTATATCAGGTCTTGTGCACACCATTGCGTTCATCAGACTACCAGCAACAGATGAATAAGGAACCTTCATCGTCTCTTTCTTCTCTTCATCGATAAAGGGACTCTGTTTGATAGTCAACTTCATATGTGTTGTGAGAGGAGTGCTAACCCTTTTAGCCTTTTCCATCTGAAATCTTTGAAGCACCTTTTCGATTTACTTCTCTTGTGATATCCAAAGTGTCGTCATAGCTTTTTTACTGGTCCTAAATCCTTCATAGCAAATGACTTGTTCAATTACTGCTTTAATCTGGCAAATCTAAAAGCATTTGATCAACATTAAACATGTCACCAATATAAAGCAATAAAAATAATGAAATCTTCATGTGTAAACCTTTATACAAACACACACAATGATCAGCAGTGGTCTTCCTGTAGCCTTATTATTACATAAAAGACTTAAACTTCTTATACTATTGTCTCGGAGCTTGTTTCAAGCTATATAAGTTCTTCTTCGACTTGCACATATAATCCTCTTTACCTTTCACCCAAACCCTTTAAGTTGCTAAGTATAAAATTTTTCATCTAAATCATTATAAAGAAAAGTAGTCTTCACATCCATTTGCTCAATCTCTAAGTCAAGCCTTGCAGCTAACCCCAACATAGTAAGGAATGAAGACATTTTAATGAAGGGCCAAAAGATCACTTCAAAGTCAACTCCTCTTTTTTGACTGAAACCCTTAACAACCAACCTTGATTTGTATCTTGGTTTCGAGGAACCCTCCTCTTGCTTCAGTTTGTAAATTCATTTATTCTTCGAAGCCCTTTTACCCTTTGGTAACGTCACCAACTCAAAGGTGTTATTATTGGGCAAGGACTTCATCTCATCCTCTATAATATGAACCCATTGCTATTTGTCTACACTTTCCATAGCTTCTTGAAAGCATTCATGCTCTCCCTCGTCTGTCAAGAGAACATACTCATCTCTAGGAATATCAGGTAAACTGTTGTTTAACTCTTGTAGACGCTCTAAGTGTGGCTTCTTTTGGATCTATTATAGCGGGTTAACCATTATCATTATCATATATAGGATTATGCAAGTAGCCATCATACTGGTCATCAATAACGTCATCAAGCTACATATCAGTCTCAACTTCTCCACCAACTAACAATGTCATCAAGCTACATATCGGTCTCAATTTCTCCACCAACTCTAATAGGCAACTGTGATACAGGAGCTGGATTAAAAACTATGAGGTCACTCTGAATATGAGAATCACTCTTCTTTGCCTTCTCAATATCATCAATGGTTAGGTCTTCGTAAAACATAACATCACGACTTTTCACAAGTTTTTTTTTAACAGGGTCATAAAGTTTGTAACCAAACTCATCCTTGCCATAGCCAATAAAAATGCATTGTTTAGCTTTAGCATCCAACTTCAACCTCTCATCTTTTATAACATGAACATGAGCCTTGTAACCAAATACCCTTAAATGATCATAAGAGGTATTTTTACTAGTCTAGATATTTTCTGGAACATCACCCTAGAAAGTAATAGTAGGAGTTAAATTAACCATATAAGTAGTAGTGTACAGAGCCTTACCCTAAAAAGATTTTGGCAGCTTCGAATCCGCAAACATACATCTTACTTTCTCCATCAATGTTCTGTTCATTCTCTCAGCCAACCCATTCAGTTGAGGTATCTTTGGAGGTGTCTTCTGATGCCGAATTCCCTGTTGCCTACAATACTCTTCAAATGGTCCTCGATACTCGCCTCTAGTATCAGTCCATTTACACTTCAACTTTTTTCCAGTTTGCCTTTCAACCAAAGCTTGAAACTCCTTAAACTTATCAAGCACTTGATCCTTTGTTTTTAAGGCATAAGTCCACAATTTTCTGGAATGGCCATTAATAAAAGTGACAAAATAATATGTATTGGAAATTGAATTTACCTTTAATGGACCACAAACATCTGAATGCATCAAATCTTAAATATTTGGCATTCGGTGAGGAGGATTAGTCTTGAAAGACACTCGATTATGCTTTCCTTCAAAACACTGAGAGCACTTCTCTAAACAAGCACTCTTCAACCCTAGAAGAACATTCTTCTCCGCGAAATTTTCAAGTCCCTTTGCACTAATATGACTTAACCTCTTGTTGCACAACTCAGATGAATTCTATTTATCCACCATATTCATAGTGCCATTTGAAATTGAATCTTATATCAAATACAAATTTGTCTTCAACTTCTTTCCTCGAGCTATAACTAGGAACCCTCTGCTAAGCTTCCCACAACCATCATCAAAGAAGTTATTGTAACCGTCATGATCAAGTTTTCCAATGGAAATCAAGTTCAAAAGAACATCTGAAGCATGCTTGACATCTCTAATGAGTAGTTTAGAGTCATTGCTCATCTTCAAACAAACATCATCCATGCTAACTACATTGGACACACCATTATTACCCATCCTTAGTGAACCAAACTCACTCGCAGTGTAGGTAGGAACAAGTTCCTTCCTAGAAGTAATATTGACTGCAGCACCAGTATCAGCCACCCAACTAGTATCAAAAGAAACTAGATTAATGTTACAATCATCAAAAATAATAACTAGATCTTCATTTGTAGCGGTGGCAACTCAGTCAATACTACCATCTTCAGACTTTCTTGACTTATTGCCATTGCTCTCATTCTCATTCTTACACTTGTAACAGTTCCTTTTGATGTGACCTTTCTTATGACAATGATGATACTCAACACCCTTATGTTTTGACCTGGACTTGATTATACTTTTGCCTTTATCTCGATGACTTCTATTTTTCTATCTACCCCTTTGCTCTACAACCAAAACCTCAGTCTGCGATGATAATAAACCCTGAGTTTTTCTTCTCACTTTCTTATTGAGAATTCCACTCTTCACATAGTTCACAGACTTAACACCATTAGGGGCAGAATTAGTATGTGAGACCCAAAATGTCTACCATGAATTAGGCAAAGTATTCAACAACCACAATCCAATAATCTCATCACCAAATCTTACTCCCAAATTAGATAGCTGATAAAAAATACCTTGAAACTCATTCATATCGTCAAAGATAGGCATACCTTCAGTGTATCTCAATTGCATCAGCTGCTTGAACATGACGAGTGCATACGTAAACTCTTGCTTTAAATGCAGATGTCTTCGACCCCACGAGTTGGAACCTTGTTCTGGTCCGTTCAATGGCAGACTACGTTGTAACACATCACTTCTATTAAATAATGACACATAGCACCAAAACTTGGAAAATAAACTAATCCCAATAATGGATAGATCCGTCCGCAACCAAAACGAGTGGTCAAAAATTTGAAGATGTAAGCACACACGTCGTCCGACGGCTATTATCGAACAGAACTATTTGAATTTGTTCCTATTCTCTTCTTCAACAACCTCACCGCTTTGGTTGATTTGCATACTCTTTCTTGTCGTGTCCAGACCTTCTCTCCATATAAATGAGAAGTAGCAGTCTGGTCGACTGACAGAAAAGTAGCAGTCTTTTTGATCTGCAACTAAACAAGTCAAGGTTTTGAGTCTTTTGGTAATGGAGGCCCATTCTTCTAGCTCTATCTATTTCTCATCGTCTTCCTCTTCATTGCACTTAACAGAATGCCCACAAGAGACAGCAAAGTCTTTCATGTCCTCACTGCATTCGATCCGTAAACCACAGGTTAAACCCTGGAAGAAACCGATCGCTCCATTGCCGCCTACACCACCTAGAGTGTACCAGGTGGACCCTGTGAACTTCCGGGACCTTGTCCAGAAACTCACAGGACCACAGGTGTCCCAACGGCTCCACAACGTAGCTCCACCGCCACTCGATATCGCCGGCACAGTTGCATTGTCCGACAGAGTCACTCGGGCTGAGCCACTTCAGCCCGTCAAGACCTCGATGGCAAAATCATCACCGTTCGTTGCATTGAATCAGGACTTGGTCCTGTCTGAAAATGTAGTTGATTGCAAGGCATTGGATAGTGGACTTGGGTCGAGTTCATTCGAGTTGAAGCCGTCACCGTCCTCTCGTGATTGGTGTTCTTTTACTTTGCTGAGTCCTGGAACTCTTTCCAGTTTGGAGCAAAGCACAACTCTTTAGTTTATGTCTATACCCACTTTTTTTTTTTAATTTCTTTTCTCCAAATACGGCCTGGTTTTGTCTCGCAGAACACTACAGTCAGGCATCAACTGATCTCTGGTTAAGCCGTAAACAGTCATAGGATTAAAATCTAATACTAATAAATCCCAACGTCGCCTGTTGGTTTCGAGTTTGTTAGAATAATATGAATGACTTTGCTCATTGTTCTATATTTGATATGACAAATAAGCTTCTCAATAACAAGTAATGTTTCAAGGGACAAACTAAAATATTAAAAGAAAACAAAGGTAGTTACTTTCAGCTTGACCATGCAATTAGAACTTAGAAGCCTAAGAGTGCTGTAAAGCAAATAAGCAAAAGCTACCGAAAGTGGAAAAGAGTCAAATTTTAAGACGAACTTTTACAGGCGAACAAGATCTTATACATTATACACATGGAGTGTGGCATGTCTTATATTTCAACGAAGCGTTCTGCATCACGATTAACACTGTACCGAGGCAGGCATAAAAAGAGCCAGGAATAGAGTAATACAAAATCGTGTTAGCATCACAGTTCAGACGCTGAGGTACCCTTTTACAACATGAAAATCATCGGCCATTCGCATTGATAAAGAACTCATTGATCCCAGTAGTTCCTTAGTTGAGACATATGTAGGAGAAGCTCATCTCTGCCCAAGCCAGTGATACTGCTAGTCATTATCCACGGGGGATACACTCGATAGTGTTGTCCGACTAACTCCTGAAAGTTCCTGATATTCTCGTCCGGCCTTTTCCCTTTTCCGCCCTTCATTTTGTCACATTTCGTAAACACAAAAGTCATTGGTATCTGAAAAATAAGGTGGAAAATGGGGAATCAAGACTAGCACCAAAGACGTTTGAAGGAGAGCATAGGCATTATACCAGGAAAAAGTCCAAAAAGAGAGTAATATACATTGTTGCGTCCAAGCCAATTTGCACAATCTAGGTCAATCTTTTGGGGAGGAACACTAGCATCAATAAGAAGAAGGACAGCAACCAAGGTTTCTCTGTTTAAAAAGTAACCTTTTGTAAATGAGGACCAATCCATTCGAGCAGAATCTGAGGCCTTAGCAAAACTGTACACAGAGCCATTTAGAATTATCACATGGAATATAGTCTATCCTTCTAACTTGAAAATATGTGGTTAACAAATTCAAATCAGATACTTCCATGGCATCAATCATTCCATAAATTAATCAGAGTTACTTCTAGCTGTATAAGCATCTAGTGTACTTAATGCGTAATGACCTAATCTAAGGTATGGCCTCAAGTTCAGTATAGGAAGCATGGTATTCCAATATTTTGACAATATCATCTCAAATTCTCAAAGATTAATAGCTAGCTTTTGGGAATGGTTCTCATAATGTTAAAACAAGAATGATCCTACACAAACATAAGTAGGTACGCAAATTCCAACCAAAGTGGCTGCTTGATAAAAAACAATCATGTGGAACATAGTGTATTGGCTACCATTCTCTTCCATAGTTTAAACAAAACTGGCAAATTTTTGGAAGGAAATGGTTTTCTACAACCTCGTGTATGGCATGAAGAGAGATCTCTGTAAATACAACTAACATCCAATGTTTCAAATGATATCAAACATAGCCATGCATATTAAACACAGGCATTATTCACTAGGACAATGTTATGTGATCATCAGCTTGTTGAAGAAGACAATTCATGCATGTCGGATCATCAACTTGAAAGTGGATGCTGGTTGACAGATAAAAAGCCTGGAGAAATGAACTTAATAGTACCAACTTATTCCAATTCAAACACAAATGCTGGATAACTGGCGACTGCAAAAACAAATATGAAGTTCTTTACTTCATTTTGTCCTGACTAACTAACTCCAGCCATTCAAACTTATTGTACATGAGTAAACAAAAGCAACATTTAATTAATGCATTTCTTTTAATTTCAGCTATAACCAATAACCTCTTGTCTTTCAAGGAAACAGATATGGATATCGCCCAAGATCACATCTTTGGAGTCCTAAATCATCCCTGACGTGCACGCAACATGCCAATTCATATAATTTTCCCTCTTTCTTCTCTTTTAATTCATCTCAATTCAGAGGTCTTTGTCATTTGGTTATAAAATTGGGGAGAATCAATGAAATTTTGCTGAAAATTTACATATCACTATACAGGGGACGTCGGCAATAGAAATTTTCACATGCTCATAAACCCTACATCTGGATGCAAACATAAAGATGTCAATCCTTTATCAAGGGATTTCCCTAAAAACAGATCACCACTCTAAAGACAATTAATGTTTCATTAAGTTCTCAACTTCGATATTGATTAATAGAAAATGCTTAGATGTTAACTAGAAACACAAACTAACTCCACTGAAGTAAACTATGAAAACAGGATACTTCTTTAGGCTGTACATCCTGAAGAAACCCCCAACAGTTACAAGCAAGCTCCAAAATTTCAAGCATGTTAACAGACCAATTAAGAAACTCCAAATAGGCAGGAGAGAAAGTTAAGCCATCGTGTACTAGAATTTATATATAAAAAGGGAAAGGCAATGGCATACTTACCCATAACCAGGTAAATCCACAATATACCAGCTTTTATTGATCAAGAAATGATTTATCAACTGAGTCTTACCTGCCATAACATCACAACAGTGTTAGTCATTTGCACCTGAAAAAAGAACTAAATCAAATAAATGAAAAAAAGCAAAGGTCGCAACTTTCTAATAACTCAAGAACTAAATCAGTAAAGACCTGGTTTCTTAGAAGTGAGAGCAACTTCTTTCTTTCGAACCAGAGCGTTGATAAGTGAAGACTTGCCCACGTTAGAGCGACCCAGAATAGCAAACTCGGGTCTTTCATCTCTGGGACAGTCCTTGGCTCTCGCACTGCTCTTCACAAACTCCACTTCCTTAATCTGAACATGACCCGCATAAGGCCCCATAACAATGTTCGACCCGGGCAGTAACATCTCCTCCGTCACCTCTTCCGCTTCAATCCCCGGAGGCACAAAAGGCGGAGTCCGGAAAAACGGAGTCGTCGCTGGTTTGGCTGTATTCGAGGCCGAGATATGGCGGGTCCGGCTCGAGTTGGGCTTAGAAAACTCGAGAGTAGAAAACTGATGGGAGATAGTAAACGGAAGACGAGTTTTGAAAGGCTGGGACAAAGGAGGTGACGACAACAACGTGAATAGGCGGCTCCGAAGTAGCATAGCTGCCTGATGGTAACTCAGCCTGAGAGATAAGCTTAGTAGAGGCAGGTTTCCAGAGGAAGCCAAACGACAAGCCATTTGACGTCCATATGAGCGGGAGCAAACGACATCGTTTATGCCATGTATAAAAGAGACGGAGAAGCCGGATAGGAAAGGAAGGAAGCCATGTCATGGCTAGCAAGGTCAATTGCCAACTCTCTCAAAATCGACGACGATGATGGCGACGGCGACGGCGACGCGGTTCCTGTTAATGTTGACACCGTCCAATCGCCGTCAAATCAGAAGGTGATCAGTATTCTGATTCGTCGTCCACGACTCCGCGTGGCGTCACGGAAGATCTCTCCGAGCTCTCCAAAACCCTAACGCGCCAATTCTGGGGCGTTGCTTCCTTCCTCGCTCCTCCGCCCGAGGATCACAAGCTCTCTGAGGAGTCGAATGAGGATGTTGACGATGATCTGATTGCAGGAATGCGCAGCGATTTCGCGGAGATTGGAGGAAAATTCAAATCCGAAATCACGAAGCTTTCGAATAACAAGACTGTGTCGGAGATCACTAAGATCGCGTCGAAATTGCTGCAGTTTGGGTCGGAAGCCGACGAGGATTTGATTGGAAGTGTAGTCGGCGTGACAGAGGAGGTGGTTGCCTTCGCTAAGGATATTTCGACGCATCCAGAGACCTGGCTCGATTTTCCTCTCCCCGACGACCTTGATTTTGACGGTAAATTTTAGAAAAGACCTTGAATGAGTTGAATTTTACTTCAATGTGGTACGTTTGTATTATTATATAGTTTGTTTATATTGGTGAATTAATGTTCCCATTTCAGATCTTGATATGTCTGATGCGCAACAAGAACATGCTTTGGCTGTTGAACGTCTCGCACCTAGACTAGGTGCCCTGAGGATTAAGCTTTGCCCGGGCTACATGAGTGAAAGCTGCTTTTGGAAGATTTACTTTGTACTTTTGCACCCCAGGCTCAGTAAAGAGGATGCTTTACTATTGTCAACTCCCCAAGTACGTTGCATTAGTTAGTCATCTCAGATTTTTCTGTGTAGTTATCAATTTTTGAATCCTCTTCAGATGGGTATTCTCTTGTTGGGACTGTTGATGAAACAATTAGTAACTAGCAATTAGGTTTAGCATTCCTCAAGACTCACATGGGCACAGGAGAAACAGATATAATTATCGGCCAAAGACATCCTTTTTAAGTAAAGTCAGAGACTTACATTACATAGTCTGAATGTGCACAAATTAAGTGTCTCTTTCGCTGTGGTGACATTACTTTGCTTGCTTTTTGGTATTTGAGGTTTATAAAATGAGTGGAAGGCTTAAAATGGAATGAGATTATAATTCTGATCGGTAGAATTTGTTAGAATAGTTTAGCATGGGAATTCTTGTAGGTTTTAAACTGCTGATAACATCTAATCTGTATCTGCTCTATGGTTTGGGTCATTTTCTGTTTGTCCTCATGCTTATATCCATCTCTTTACCGAACTTGAGTGGGTTGGGAAATTGTGTTATTGTGTAATGTAAGAGCTAAAGTTCAAAGGCATATGATAGTCATTTCATACTGTTTATTGTAATTTACTTTCAGGCAATTTTTTGAAGTTAGAAACTTTGACTGCCTTAGATACGTATTGTTCTATATGTCCAATGTATGGAACTCTTTAATAATGGAGTCATGAGTCATGCTTATAAAAGAAGATCCCCCTTTATTTTGATTGATTAAGTTGCTAAGCAGCAGTCTGATCTTGATCTTGTGTTGCAGATAATGGAAGCAAGAGCAATGTTGTCACATGAACTGCAGAAACGAAAACCCGACTTGTCAGTTACTGATACTTCCACGTCGAAAGAAGTTTCTGATTTATACCATGAAGAGTCTCTGTCTGTGCCCAGTTGTGTTGATTCTGAATCTCTGCCGCTCAGGGCAGTTTGCAGTGAAGTAATACCTTCTGTCATTGCGACTAAGGCATCTGGCACTGAAGCAGTCTCTTCCAATGCTGCTAAGGAAATAGAAACTGATAAGCATCCTGTCCAAAGTATGGAAATACAAATTATTGACAAGGCTGTGGTTGAGGAACAGCGATGTAATCAGGCTTCGCAGCAACAATTTCCATCATCTTCCTCTTCTAGGATTTTGGATGAGAAATTTGAGGATGGTAGTGATGATTGGTTGAAAGATGAAATTTCAGAAACTGTTGGTGCCAATGATACTATGGTATCACTCAACAACGATGAGGATGTCTCATTCAGTGATCTTGAAGATGATGATGGTGATGTGCCTGTTACTTACAAGAAAGTAAGTTCTAGTTCTGATACCTCCATAAAAGATTCCCGTGATTGGGTTCAACTGGGCAGAAGTTCTGATGACTTAGTTAAGGACATTAAACCTGTTGGCGTCAAACATGTTGGGTCTGAGCAGGTAAGTGCTTGCTACTCTGATTCCAAGGAATCTAATGATTGGCTTGATGTTCATGAGGTGGGTGTGATTTGATGATGCCATAAAAGTGTAAGAGCTTAATCCCATCTTGCTTCTACCTTATTGTAAATAGGTTGCATACGGTTTCTTTAGTCTGATTTAGGCTTGGGAACCTTATGTTTGTACATAAATCTGTTTGTAAATTGGATGATAATGTGGGCATGAAATATGCCTACAACAGTTTAACGACTTCATCACCATACCATTAATGTGCTGTTTTCATGTAATCTGTGAATTATTATATCAACTTATGCAAGTTATACATTTAATTACTATTATTTTTTAACATTCAAAAGTTTGACACATCCAATTATAGAAAAACTGAATCATAGTTACAACTCAAAATTGGAATCTAACCATGTATTGGAGGATTGTGGTGATTGCCTGTAATTTAGCACTCAGTTTAGTGATAGGTTTTTGCACCTCTCTGGCATGATACATATACAACAGAAACTTAAGAGCTTACATGCTTACTTTAATGTTATTTCAATTCCCAATATACAACTAGGAACATAGTTCACTTCTTAAGGCAGAATGCTGTAGATACTGTATATTGAAAAGTTGCTAGTGCCAAGAAAATTGCAGTGAGGAGAATTTTATGTAGTTTGGCATTTTAAGTTTTCCCGACAGTTCAGTACTCTTAACCCTGTTGGCTTAGGTTCGATACGCAATTTAAGCAGGCGTGAAGTCAAACGTCACTAGGGGTCATTGGTAATACACGATTCACAGGAGGTGTTTGCTCATCGGATGGTGTCTCTTTAGTGCCGTTACTCGGTTCTAATTTTTGTCACCAATTTTGACTTAATCTAGTGAACATAGTTTCTCAGGAATTTTCTTCTGTTGATTGGAGATTTAAACGCTAAACAACAGGCTGAGCAGATTGATGATCTTGCAAGTGTACAGCCTAACCAACCAATAAAACGTAAACTACTGATTTTACTTCCCTGAAGCACCTATTTACAGCAAGGGTCAAGTTCAGTGAACAGTTCGTGAGTTGGGAATTTTACGATCTAATGGAGCCGAAATTGCTAGAAAGCCTCTCCAATTTAGACCACAGAAGTGTTCCAATCCAGAATCTAGGCTTATCTTCATCTACACTGCTAATGCTAGTACTCTTTTTGGGAGTTTTAGGTGTCCAACCAGGGGATCTGTTCACTACAAGAACGGATCCCCCGATCTCCTTCCTTACCAATTCCACCGTTTGTTGACTAACTTCGTACCCTGAAGCATCTGTAACATAGAATGCACCAACTGCCTTATCACCATGACTACCAATCTCAGCTCTGGATATCGATAACCCATTTTCCCGAAACACACGAGTGACATCGGAGAGAAGTCCTATTCGATTCTTTGTGCAAACATCCAACCTCAATCCCTGCAAATACGTATGCATCAGCTAACACGTTTAATGGTGACAAACACTGAAGGATTGAATGTACCCACATGAGATACTCTTCTTTGAATAGCTGCAATCAAACACTGTGTTAACTTCCTTCTCTCGCACTCTGTGTCCAAGGTACATCCATCTTTCTGCCGAATGAAATATTCCTGCAGCACCAGTCGTTTAGAGAAGAATGAAACTCCACCAGAATCTTAATATTTAAGTGCTTACCTGATCAGCCATGGCCCCTTTGGAACTAACAGCTGCATGGAAAACAACGTACTGCATGTCGGTCAGAACACACAAAGTATCGAACAAGAGCTTTGGTCGGTCTCTGCTCCTCATGTTAACCACCGAGTAACCTTTTTCCTTGCAAGACTCTATGGACACATGAATTTTGGTGCAACTGTTCCGGTGTGCAACACCGCGACCTGTGCATCCCTGACACGGCTCATAGTCGACGGCGGAATACAGCAGCTGGTGAAGCCGGCGTTCGGTGTGAGTCCTGCCAGCGGCTGGGGCAGTGAGCCTCACGCTCTTCCGTTCTCCAATGGCATGATGGGCCTGAACCACATGCTCCAACTGTTCTTGCACTTGGGCAAGTCTTTTAGGGTCAGAAATTGGGCCACCACGGAAACCATCCTCCACGTAGATAATGCCTGCCGTTCGGGTGTTGTGGGTCCACGCTGCCGCTGCCGTGACGTGGCACTCCAACTCAGCGAGCACCGCCGATATCTCCGACAGAAGGCCTGGTCTGTCTGTCCCGGTTATCTCCAAGGCCGTGTGCTCGGTCGACACATGCCTTGGCTTCACTTGTCTCTTGATGCCACATGTTTCTATTTCCTTTGATGCCCCTCCTCTTCTATTTGCACACAGTGCCTGTAAATAAAAATTTTAAAAATCATAAATTGTTTTTTTAATAATTTAAAACAATAATGACATATTTGGTTGACTGAAATAGTTATTTTATTACTGACGTATTTCTTACGAATAGTTATTCCTTTGTTTGATTAAAAAATAACATACAAAATAATTAATTCTAGGTTTAATTATTCCTTTACTTTTAAGAATAACTAAATAACTAAAGATATTTTACCGTGTTTTTATCTATTTTGTAAAACGCAAAATAGGTAAAAATATCCTTTTTTTCTATTGTTGTTGTTGTTGTTGTTGTCGTCAATAATTAATAATAATAATATAAGAAAATTAATGATAATAAAATAAAATAAAATATTAATGTTAACAATAAGG
>JANKYE010000223.1:25901684-25913261 GCA_032467995.1 Erythroxylum dillonii
CAAGGTATCTAAACCAAGAACTCATCAAAATTTCAAAGCTCAAAAATTTCTCTTACCTCTTTCCTCCTCCATTTTCGGCAATTTTGGACTCCATAGGAAGCTTTCATCTTCTTCCTCCTTTTTTCCTTTGAAAAGCATCAAAAACCCCCTTGGAATCTAAAAAAAATCGAAAAACCTCATACCTTTCTTCTTCTTTCTTCTTCTCCACCTCTACCGAAGGCACCTTCTTCTCCCCTCTTTCTTCTTTTGTTCTTTTCTTCTCAAAGTATCATGCTTCTCCTCTAAGAAAACAACAACCCCTTGCTTTAAATTGACATGTCATTAAATGAGTGGTTAATGACCCATATGCCCCTCCATCAAAGCCTTCTAACTTAAGTCCTTAAGTGTTCTTCTAAAATTGCCTCTAACATTCATTTCAAATCATACTTACTTTAAGACATTTTTTTCACCATCAAATTGAAGAAATTTGCCAAAATTTCCTTCTAGAGAAATGTTCCTCACTGTCTCAATTTCGTAATGCCACCAAAATCATTTAATTTGGCACACTACACCAGAAGTTATACTCCAAACATATCGAACTTGTCTTATGCGAAAATATTTTCCAGCACTTTACTTCCATCCAAAAATTGACATTCTTAAAGACTAAATTGAAACTTAAGTCCTTCAGAACATTTGTAGCCATTGTTCTCTAGTTTAATCCAAATCAAAAATCACTTCATTTGGATGACTAGAGCACAAATTATGGCCAAAATACTTTCAGCTCTTATTAGTCTAAGACTGAACATTAAACCCGACTTCAATTCAGAAATTGAAAGTCTTAGGGGCTAAATTAAAATTCACTTCCTTCATATTATTTGTATCCCCAAGTCTCTATTTTATTTTTCCTCAAGAATCAGATCAATTGGATCTACACAGATCAAGAATTTCTCAAAATACTGAACCATCAGAAAATTTTCCAACTCACTTTGATTAAATCAATCTCTTTCAATTTAATCTCAAAAATTATAAATTTCCCATTCTGATGAAGATAATTGTCTTAGGAATCCAAAGCATCGAAAACTAAATCAATCGAATGTCAGACGGAGAAATTATAAGCAAAAGATTGAAAAAGGGTCGGATTGGGAACGAAATAACAAAAACAAAAGGAGTCAAAACGGCATACAAATAACCAAAATTTCTAAAATTCATAACTCTTGATCCCGAACTCTAAATTTGAAAATTTTGGTATCAATAGAAAGATAAAAACAAGTTCTAAAATTTTCATGGAGAACTGAAAAATCAATTCCGTCTCTAAAGGGGTTAACAATCCACTCGAAGTTTCAGTCCAATATATGTTACCCTACAACAGTAACACAACTTCCAAAAATCATATCTTCCTATTCCAATGTCCAAAAATTCCATACTTTACATCAATGGAAATATCAAGACATAATCTAAAACTTTCATGAAGAACTTAAAGGCAATTTCAACCTCTAACTATGTCAATTTTTCAATCAAAGTTTCTGCCCTGTAATTTGTCATCCTATACCACAACCAAACTTTCAAATTTCACATCTTGCAATTCTCACACCCAAAAATTGTATACTTTATAGCGTTGGAAAGATTGAAAAGCAAGCTACGACTTTCATGTAAACCCCTTACTCCAATTCAGACCACATCAGTACAGTGATTGGCCTCAAAGCATAGTACACCTAAATATACACTTATGGACATTTTCACAAAACAAAGTAAAATAATACTTAACTTTGACTGATCATAACTTTCACTTCCGATATCGAAAAATATCAAACTTTATAGCAACAGAAACTACAAGTTTCATGAAAAAGTCAACTCTCTCCTCCAAAAAGTCAAACTTTCTCAATTCTTCATATTCTCACACTTTTTCTCTTTATTTCTTGATTTTTAACTTCCATTTCAGTCAACTCATTCACTTTACTCTCATAACCCATACAAATCTACTCAAATATCAAAGCCATCAAAACTAATCAATTCTTTTCTCATTAATTTTCTTAAAGCACAATTTCATCTATAACACTATACATATACAAAAACACTCATTCAATTTCATTTAATATTTCTAAATTCCACTAAGAGATCGAGGTCCAACATGAATACCTTTAATTCTTTGATGTTGGATATCAAGAACATGATTGAATAAGATAAACTTTTCAATTTTCTATCTAGTCTTCAAACTTGGGTGCATATTGAGTTAAGGAGGCAAGGGGTATATTATTTGCCTAGAGTACTTGTTGAAGTGGATAGATTAATTGACTTGCATCCAAGCAAAGATAAAGAGCCAAGGGCAACCTCCAAGTCGTGTCTGGCCCTAGACCAATGGACATATGTAACTTTTGTACTAACATTATGACTTATTAATAATATATTATGAGGTATTCTTTTATATATGCATGTATATCGTCTATGTAATGTGATTTACGTTCCATGAATAGTATTAGGCTTATGTCATCAAGTATGTGACTTGATAGTAAAACCATAAACATTATAATACTGTTCTAAACTGTCCTTAGTCAACGTTATTAGTGGAACAATAATGAATTAAGGCTAGTACGTGTTCTGATTGATGATCACATTTTTCTAATCATAGATATGAGTTATCAAATCAGAAACATAGATATATTTTAGAGAACATATATTGGACCGACCCACAAAGAGAACACTACATAGTTTCATGTCATTAGTGATTCTCAATATAGTTTGACATTAGTCCTCTGACTTGAAGTCATCATGGTTCCCTATATGAGGAATTCATTGTTTTGACATTAGACTAAGTTATTCTTAACCGAATAACAAATAGTCTTATGTTGGACATTAAATAAATCATGCGGAAGGATGTGAATAACGTAGATGAGATTTGTACCTCTCTTAAATGAGAGAGATATCATTTGGGCCTTTTGATAAGTATGACTGAAAAAATGCATAGCCGTGCTCAAATGAATTGATGAGGAGTCATCAATGTCATTTGTTATAATCAGTCAACTTGGAGATTAAGAAACTATGATTAATCAAAGGTTAAGATGTAACATGCCTTGTGAGTAATCTTGATATTGTGTTACAAAGGGACTGAGCTTATAACCACAGTTACAGATTAAATCGGATTATCGATCCTCATTTGATTTGGGTAGTCATAATGTCTTGCTAGATGCTGCTTATGACTTATGGGCCTTAAAGTGTGATCAAGCCCATTGCCAATATCAAATGAGCCTACAGGGTCGTACACAAAGAGTGATGTGATATAGGTTTATTCTCTTGTGCCTAATTTATTAGGCATTGAATAAATATATGTGGATATATTTATTGGGCTAGATTGAATTAAGTTGTCGGGCTTTTATTACAAGAGATATAATATAGGCCGAAACTTATTGAGCTTTAATAATTCCTAATAAGAATAGGGATTAGGGTTTCTCTATAAATAGAGAAACTTATGTCTCAGTAGAAAGAAGACAAGTGAGATGAAAACCCTAGCCACCTTCTGAGAGAAAAATTGTGCAGCGTTCAAAAAGGTTTTAGAACATGCTAGCACACACTAGCCACTGCCCGGATCATTTCATCCTCGTGTGGATACCGGTAGAGGACATTCGCGAATTGCAGTGTCTACAAATTTGAAAAGGAAACTCCGCATCAAAAGGTAATTTCATTCATGTTATGTTTTCGGTTATACTTCTTGTTGTAATATGGTCCATTCCGCTGAGTATTGTAAATACTCGGGCCATAGGCGATCCAACAGTGTTATCATAAAGAGAAATTCAATCAAAAAGAGAAGATAAAATATGGATGTGGCAAGTCAAATACGAAAGCAAAATATTGCCATGATGATAAAGGGAAGGCCAAAGAGAATGTAAATAATGGTGCTTCAACTAGTGGGTAGAAAATTAAGAATAATGGATATTACATTTGTCGTGGTCCTCACTATGCAAAAGAATATCCTAAGCAAGAAAAACTCAATGCAATGGTGACTGAAGATGAACCTGAGGGTGAAGTTGCAACCCTTATTAATCCTCCACAGTTATTGAACACTCCAACGAAAGAGAAAAGCAAAGCACATGCTGCATTGATGCATTTGCAGGTACAGATCAGTGGGGTAATTGTGGTTGTAATGGTGGATACAGGTGTTACTGACACCTTTATTACAGATCGAATGGCTACAAAATTCAGATTAAAAGTGAGCGGAAATTCCATTAGATTGAAGACAGTGAATGTCAAAGCTAGAGAAGTGCCTAGAATGGCATACAATGTCCAATAGAAGGATGGATTGGAAAATGCAACATGATGGTAATTCCTTTAGATGATTTTGATACTATTCTCAAAATTTATTTCTTATAGCAATATAAGGCTGCTATTTGGATGGGATCATGTTCATGGAAGAACAAGATCCTTGATTTATCATTTGTGGACAGATTGGTACATAAGGAAAGGGCAAGCAGAAATCTTCCTTCATTTCTGCTATGGTTGTAGAGAAAGGGCCTAAACATAGTGAGGAAATGTTTCTTGCAACAACGACAATAGTTAAAGAAGGACTGACCATAAAAGTCCCTAATGCAATGGCTGATTTATTGGATTACTACAAAGACGTAATGCCTTTCGAGTTTCTAAAAAACTTCCACCGAGAAGGGTGATTGATCATCAAATTGAATTGGAACTAGTGGCTAAACTTTCTACCCAAGTCATATATAGAATGTCTTCTATGGAGCTGAAAGAATTGCGAAAACAAATGGGAGAACTTTTAGAGGGAGGTTACATTCAACCCTTCAAAGCACCCCATGGAGCTCTATCTTATTCTAAAAGAAAGCAGATAGATCTTTACGAATGTGTGTGGATTATAGGACATCGAACAAAATCACAATGAAGAAAAAATATCCAATTTCGTTGGTGCAAGATCTAATGGACATGTTGAGTAATGCATCTATATTCTCTAAGTTGGAATTGCGATATGGTTATTGACAGGTCAAAATCATGGATGGTGATGAAGCGAAAACAACTTATGTTCACAAGGTATGGAGCTTATGAATTTTTTTATTCCTTTCGATTTGACAAATGCTCCTGCAATTTTTTGCAATCTAATGAATGATGTTTTATATAAGTTCTTGCATGATTTCGTTGTGGTTTACTTAGATGATATAGTAATGTACAACAATAGCTTGGTGGAGCATATTTCTCATTTACAACAGGTGTTGGATCACTTAAGAGAATATAAGTTATACGTCAAGATGGAAAAATGTGTTTGATAAGTTTAAATCAAGTTTTTGCAATCAGGTGAGGATGGACTCTAGTAACGTGCAAGCAATCGTGGATTGGCCAACACCATGTAAAGTTCAAGAGTTGCAATCTTTCCTTGGTTTAGCAAACTAATATCGACAGTTTATCGAAGAATATGCAAAGAAGGTGACACCACTAACAAATCTACTCAAAAGAGGGAGAAAATCAGACTGGTCCAATAAGTGAGTGGTTTCCTGTGAGAAGTTTAAATAGGTGATAGCCTCAAAACCAATTCTACAATTACCTAATTTAAAGCTTCCCTTCGAAGTTTAAACCAATACATCTAATAAGGCTATTGTGGGTGTGTTGGTTCAAGAAGAACGTAGAAGAACATCCTGTAGCCTTTAAAAGTAGAAAATTGAATGAGACAAAACAAAAATATTTAGCATATGAGAAGGAAATGGTTACAGTAGTTCAATGTTAAGGGTGGGGTGTGACTATCTACTGGGTCCTAAGTTCACAGTATGAATGGATAATTTAGCAAATACCTCTTCAAGGTGTAGAAGAAGTAATCGGCCAAGCGAATAAGATGGCAAGAATTCTTGGCATAATATGATTTCTTTTAGGAAGACAAACCTAGACGGTGTAATCAAGTGGTGGATGCACTTAGTTGAAAAGAAATTGCAGCTACACTATATAACTTGTCCAAAATCGAGGCAGATTTTATGGATAAAATCCGAAAGATGGGAAGCTTAATGCTACATATTTTCAATTATGCAAGAAGTGCATAATGGAGTCACTAAACAATATTGGTTAGAAGATGGGCTCCTTGTGCAAAGGGAGGCGGGGTATATGTGCCTTTTTTTAGTAGATTGTGGAGAGAACTGATGAAGGAATCATATGATTCTCCATAGGCAATACATCCTGGAAAAGAAAAGATGTTGGCACTCCTATCCAGATCCTACACATGGCCACAAATGGAGCAAGATGTTGAAACTTATTACAAAATATGCTTGGTGTGTCAACAAGATAAAATGGAGAGGAAGAAGGAGGCAGAATTACTCCAGCCCCTCCCTATTTCGAAAAAACAATGGATGTCAGCATTTATGGATTTTGTTATGGGATTTCTGAAGATAGATGACAAAACTTTAATGTTGGTTATATTTGATCATTTTTCTAAATATGTTTTCTTCTGAGCTACATCATCCTCTTGTACAACAAAGATAATAGCTAATTTATTCTACCAAAATGTTGTCAAACACTTTGGTATTCCAGTAGATGTGGTGAGCAATAGGGATCCACGATTTACTAGTCCGTTTTGGACAATATTGTTCAATATATGGGAACTAAACTCAAGTTCTCTACTACCAATCAGCCTCAAACTAATGGACAAACTAAAAGTATTAATGCATTGTTAGAAGACTACTTAAGACATTATGTTAATGCAAGTCAAAAAAACTGGCTAAGACTATTGGATAGTGCACAATTTGCTTATAATCTTCATCGATCTTCTACTACTGGAAAAAGGACCTTTAAGTTGATCTTAAGGCATCAGCCTTTGATTCATTTGGAGATAGTCAACCAACATCTTAACGGCAAAGGTCCTGCTACCTACAAGTTCTTGAGAGATAGGTAGGAACTTTTGGATGAAGCAAAAGACAACCTTCAGAAAGTTATGCGTAGAATGTAGAAGTATGCCAATCAGTATAGGTGTCCCTTGGATTTTGTTATGGGTGATAAGGTGTTATTGAAGCTTAAACCTCAGATATGGAAGAAAATCAGTGGAAGGACGACACAAAAAGGCCTATTTCCCAAATATGATGGCTTATTTGAGGTTATCAAGAAAGTTTGTAAGGTGGCTTATCGGCTTAACTTACCCGAAAGTTTGAAAGTTCATCTTACTTTACATATGAGTTATTTATGCAGGTTTTATCAAGATGTTGAGGATCCAAAGAGGAGCAAACAAAGGCTTGTACCTCTAAATATGCAAGTTCAATATGATGATGACACCAACAAGATTCTTGTTTATAGGCTATTAGGACAACACAAAAAAAAATCAATAAATTGAATTTCTTATAAAGTGGAAAGGCAAAGAAGTAGCAGATGCAACTTGGGGGAAGGACTCGTCTCTATGGAAATTTGAAGACAAGATCAAAAAGTACTTGGAGGACATTCTGACAAGAACGTCGACTCCTTTTAGTGGGGGAGGTTTGTAAGGTCCTTTATCCCTTTGATGATATGTAGCCACAAAACAATATGTTACGTATGTTGGAAAATGAGACAACTTCATTTTCGGTTAGCTACTTGGTATTGCAATAATTGTACATAAATACTAAGGTTTGCATGGCTTGCATGCATTCCTAAGGATGTTACTGAAGTTATATTTCGTGGCTGATCAAAACTAAGACAACATGGATCAACCTAGTTAGTTATCTGGAGTTATGAAACTCTTCAACTGCTTGTCCAACCGTCCACTTTTGGCTTATCTATAGTAGTTATTCTACATAGTTTGGGGGATGTAAAGTCATGTAAATCCTCAAATCTGTTATGCATTATGTACTTCATATTTCTGCAATATAAGTTCCTTATTCTACTAAATTTCATTGGTTCCTTTCTTGTTTATTTTTAAGTATTTCAACTATTTTGGACAACTTGGACAGCTTGCATAACGTGATCTCTTGTTTATGTTCTTAGGTGCATTTTATTGAATCAAGTGAGGAGACTTGGTCACATATACAGGGCACGAATTGGTGAGGTTCCTAGCCTTGAAATTCACTTTGTAACAACGTCCATATCTTTCAAGGTTGTAGCTTCAATTACAGTCATGAGGACGATTATTTTAGAAAATCTACAAAAAATATAGATGAGAATTGTAAAATTAGGGTTAGTGATTTTGTTAAATATAATAATTTAATTAATTTAAGTATTTAAAATTAAGAATTTAATAAAATAAAAATAAAATTATTAATTATAACATTTTAGATTTTAAAAAAAATTATAGTTGGGTCTCACTATATCACATGACACATATATGACTCTGTAGATCAATTGTAATAATAAGATATTATTATTTTTATCACGTCAATTATGATATAGCAAATAACTGACATAAAGTTTAATTTGAATGTTTATGAAATGTTAGAGTTTAATTTAAACACAATATAATATTAAGAGATAACTTGTATTCAGTTTTAAATGTTAGGATTATTTTTGTCCTTTTTGTCTAATTTGAATCTTGCCTTTAAATGGTGAATGAAGTAATAGTCCCATTCTTTTTAAGAGTCTTTAGGTATAAAAGAAATGAAGATTTTAGCAACGATGAGAGGAATTATAATTTATTTCTATGTTAAAAATGGTACTAATGAAAAATAAAAATATTAAATATTAAATTTTGTTAATACCATGTTAGTTGAGTTTATTATGTTACTGCAAATTAATAGTTTATTAAGTGGTTTGCTTAAAAACACATGATTTGTATATTATTATGTGCACTCAAAAGTTTACATTATAAATGCCTAATGATAACTAATATGTATTCTACTAAGATAAGTAAATCTTAATATAAATTTGCTAAGACTGAATTTTTTTTAGCTACTTTTCAACCATTATATTTACGACCTTATTTATATCTAATTACGATATTTAGAAAAATCACATATTAATAAATAAATATTTAAAAATACTTTTTAATTTTTTGAATTTAATGTTTTAGAATAATTAAATCTTTAAACTTGATTTTTATTGAATTAGTCCTTGAATTCAAAATATTGCACCTCCACACCTTGTGCTCCTCATATTTTAATAAATAGTTTGTGTTATTTGTAATTTTTAAAATAATTATTCTAGATTTATATAGACAACTTAGATGAAACAAGTATGGGTTGTCTTCTATATATTTACTATTTGTTCATATTTCTTATAAAATCAAAACCTTTGAATGTATAATTTTATGAAATATAAAGAAATTATTCTCATTTAATATTTCAATAAATGGACAAATTCAAGTTAAGGGACGAATTTGATAACTAGCTGAACAATTTATTGGCTATGCAGGGAATGATTTTTATCTTTTTCTAAAAGAACACGAATATATCTAATCCTGATCACGAAATGGCCCACAAGTATGGATGAAACTAAGTAGTGATGGGGCGCTGAATAAGAGATTTAAAGTGGTTGTTTGGGGTATTAGATCTTTTGTTCTGATTAACTAGTTCCTACCCTATTTTATTAAATCTTATCCTTACGTTTATGTGGAATTCATACAAATATATTGACCAGATTAAGTGGCACATAGTTGGAACATCCTAACGGGAATAGGGTGCTCTAACCCAGTTGTTTAAGCATTGAAGCTAATTAAGGTTGGAGCACCTTATTCTCATTAGGATGTTCCAACCCTGTGCCACTTAATTTTATCCACACATTTGTGTAGTTCCTACATAAATGTATGTGGATAAGATTTAATGAAATAGGTAGTAACTGTTAACTAGAACAGATTATCTGATCTGAGCAGATTGCTTCTCTTCTCCTACTCAGTAACCTGCACGAGACAAAAAGAAACCTGCGAGACAGAGAGAGAAGCAATGACATTAGGGCAGTTTCACAGGAAAAGTGTATAGTACTTTTTTCTTCCCATTATTCTATGTTAAAGCTCAACACTCCATCAAGAACCCAATTTTTTCGTTTGCTTATTAGGAAAGTAATGTCGAAGTGTCAAAAGAAAAAAGAAGTGACGAAGAACATAGATTAGACCGTCACTCCACCTTTTGTTTAAATACTTTGTGATAAGCGTCAGTTTCTCAGGTTTTTTTTTGTAAGTACTTCTGTGCTTCAGTGTTCCTGTGATTCTTTATTGTTTCTCATAAACTTGCAGTTGGTGAAAAGGAGTGTTGTTGACTATACCAAGAAAAACCAAAAGGGGGGTTCTTCTATTATTAGCTCTTGGTTTCTCTAGCTATGGTGCTTATAGGGTTTATCACCTTCCTTCCGTTGTTTAAAAGAGGTAAAGAATTTCAAAGCTTTTAGGGGCTTTTGTTTCGTTGGCTGAAGTTATCCCTGATTCTGCTGCAGCCATTGTAGTAGTCTCCAATGATCTTAAAGATTTTCTGCAGTCATACTCCGATCAAATTCCCATTAGCCTGAATCAAATCTCTAAAATGGCGGGATCAAATGAGTTTTCAGAATCTGTGGTTAGCCTTACACAAGCTTTAACTGTGGGAATTTTGCGTGGATACCAATCAAGTTCGAGAATTGATCAGGGTGGCGACATTGGTGACAATGTGAGTTTCTTGGATAAAGTTTTGCATAAGTTGTCTACTCCTGCTGGTTCAAGTTTTGTTTCTTTTATTATTGGCAACTTTGCAAGGAACATGTTGATGGGCATTTATCAAATTATTAAGTTTAGCAAAGAAATAAATTCAGATTCAGCTCACAACAATGGCAATAATAATTATCATGTTGGTTCGGAGATTTGTTCTTTGGCAACGTGGCTGCATATGTTTTGTGAACACCGCAGTCACAAACCACATGCACCCACTTTGCTTTATGTTAGCTTTATTTTAGGCTTATCATCACAAACCACACGCACCCACTTTGCTAAAGAATTGATCTCCGAACCAACATGATAATTAGTACTACCATCGTTGTGACCTGAATCTAAATTCGTTTCTCTAATATACTAAATAATTTGATAACTACCCATCAACATGTTCCTTGCAAAGCTGCCAACAACCAATCAGTTCAATGTGAGCTAGAGCGCAATATTCTAACTCCACACTAGAACGAGAGACAACACGTTGCTTTTAAGAAACCTAAAAGATGAGATGCGGGCCAAGGAAAATGCAGCAGCTGTGATGGAGCAACGATCATCCACATCAAAAGCCCAATCAGCATCGAAGAAGACAACAAGTTATAAAGGAGCAGAAGAGGAGCAGTTAAAGAAGATACCATACATAGAGGTGTGCCCTTAAGATATCGCATAATCTAATTGCATGCCTTCCATTGAATGATGGTGGGAGCTTGCATAAACTGGCTCAACTTATTGACAATGTAAGCAATTTCAGGACGTGTGATGGTCACATACTGAAGTGCACCTATGGTGCTTCTGTAAAGTTAAGGACTATCAAATTGACCACTATCATCTTTGTGCAACTTGACATTAGAGTTAACGGAAGAAGGACAAGAGTTAGCCCTATGTGTTGGACCCCGAACTTTTGATGAAAATTAGAAATATTAAAATGAAAGTAAATGAGAAAGAAATTGGTGAGATAATTTATGAATTTAAGAAAAATTGATGAAATTAAGAAAAATTTATGAGAAATGAATTGTTTAATTTTGAGGACTTTGATATTTGAGTGAACTTATATG
>JANKYE010000223.1:25924598-25940625 GCA_032467995.1 Erythroxylum dillonii
TGAATCTCAGCCATTCATTTATGCGGGTCCCGCGTGGGCTCCACATAAATAAACGCGGGACCCGCATAAATGAATGGCTGAGATTCACTGGATACAATAAGACACCATAAAACTAGACAGAAGATTTGAACCCCTCACTTTCACCGTCCTTTTATCTTTGGAAGTGATTTCACACGAAACTACTTCACACTGTCTACTGCCGATGTTTTTTCTTTTTTGTTGGTCCGGAGAGCCCACTTATATGAGAAATATTTAATATGAACTTAAGGAGGGAACATATTCAAGAGCTTTATATCACAATTCAACTTAAAATCTTAAGGCATTAGGTTTATCGGTCTTTTTCACTTATATGTCCTTCATTAGTTCCATCTCTTTTTAATGTGAGATTTCTACTCACATTTGACATCCCAACAATCTCCCTCTCAAGTGTAAACTTTCACATTGAACTTGAGCGAAACCTTTTTGCTTAGCAGCTCGAGTATGTAACTTCATCAAGAGCTCTTCTACCCTACTGGTTTGGGCCTACCAGGAGTCTTCTTGCTCTTTTTCATGGGGAAGCAATTATGAGATCTGACTATTATCTGTATACTCGTCCCTTGTTGAATCATCGGCTCTGATACCACTTGTTGGGTCTGGAGAATCCACTTACATGAGAAATCTTCAATATAAACCTAGTGAGAAAATATATTCAGGTGCTTTGATATCACACTTCAACTTAAAACCTTAAAGCATTAAGTTTATGAGTCTTTTCTATTTATATGTTATTTATTAGTTCCATCTTTTTTTAATGTGGGATTTCTACTCACACTTGACATTCCAACAATCTCCCCTTCAAGTGTGAACTTTTACATTGAACTTGGGCTCCCCCTTAAGCGAAACCATTTTTGCTTAGCAGTTCGAGTATATAGTGTTACTAAGAACTCTTCTACTCTACTAGTCTGGGCCTATCAGGAGTCTTCTTGCTCTTCTTTATAGGGAAGTAACCATGAGATCCAACTACTATCTTTATACTTGTCCCTTGTCGAATCATTGACTCTGATACTACTTGTTGGGCCTGAAGAGCCCACTTACATAGGAGATATTCAATATAGCCCTAATGAGGAAACATATTTATAGGCTTTAACACAATACTTCAACTTAAAACCTTAAGATATTAAGTTTATGGGTCTTTTTCACTTATATGTCCTTTACTAGTTCCTTCTATTTTTAATGTTAGATTTCTACTCACATTTGACATTCTAACATTTTTTAAATAAAGTAATGCTTTATATTTAGAGATTACGATCATCGTCGTCACCACTTAATTCAAATTTCGTTGAGACGCCAAGTATGAAAGTTTTATGTATTTAGAGATATTTAGCTTTAATCACTTCATGAATAAACAAGCGCCGCATATTTCTCTACCAAAAAAAAGAACAAAGAACACGAGACTTCTATATGTTTACTGTGTACATATCTCATATTTTAAGTGAAATACTAACCTTTTTTTAAAAAGGGAAAAAAGATAAATAACTCTTATATAATTTTAAAAACTTTAGAAAAATCTCTCATATTTAAAATTCTCGAACATCTTTTTAATTTTCAAATTTGTAGAAAGATGCCTTGTTTTATACTTTAGTTTAAAATAATAATAGAACATATGTGGTATAAATATCATACATTTAAGTTAAATTATAATAAATTATTAATTTAAGTCAAATTTAATTAGTTCAGTTTGAATTTAAGAGGTAAAAATTAAATCATCATCTAAATATCATTTGATTAATCTACATTTAATATTCATATTACATATGTTTTATCTTTAGTTTTTAGTGCAAGTCTGAGAGAAATATTTTTTTAATAATAAAAAAAGAACTGATTTGGTTGATTCAACCTAAAAATCTTGAATTAACCAATTCTTTGTTCATTTTTTTAATAAACCTTATTATTAAAAACTGCTTAATTTATTAATTAATACATTTTTTGTAAAATAATTGATTTTTATAAATTGAAATAAATTATTTAATTTTTATTTAACAATTTTTTCAATTAAACTTTAAATTCTCCTGTAAAAAAGAACGACCTTTTTTAATTATATTTCAAATTTTTTATTTTTTCAATTTTTAACTATTTTATAACGGTCTAATATAGGTTTAATCTTTTTAACTTTAAATTTTGGCTCCGTTTTTAAAATATTAGTTTTTCTAAAAAATAATTTTAAAGATCAAATCTTTTTTAAAGATTTCTTAAATTACATGAGATAGTAAAATAGTAATCGGATAATAAGTCACAATTAGAAGTTGTCAGTGAACTATACGATTAGGAATATAAAGCAAGCCAAAATATGTACTATATTAATTGGTGAGGCAATACATGACTTAGAAGGGTGGCATGAGGAGTTGTCGGATGAATTATTGCTACAAGTTCAGCATTTTGAGGCAAGTATGGAACAAATTATGTTATGGAAAACCGTGAGATTCTGTTCACGACCTAAAGCGTTGGGATTGACATTCTAGCAATAATGCAACATGAGGGGTCCAACATCTAGACTGGAGTTACAGAATTATTATATAGTTTTAGAGGAATCAAATCTATGTTTAGAAACATTCTTGTCTTTTTTTAGATTATATGACGTCCCACCTCATATGTTTTTCTTGAGGACGAACCGTATTCACTTCCGTTAGTTGATCTCATACCATGGGTTCTAAATGTCACAAAATGATTGATCCTTACCTCTTCTAGGATCTAGCATATCCTTACCTCTTCTAGCTCTAGGCTCTAGCATCGGCAATAACGAAGAAGATCTGAACAATCTATTTAACAAATTTAATTAAATTGAAAATTAAATAATAAAAACTTTGGTCATATGATTTTTTATTTAGTTTTCATATTTTTAAAGATTATCATTTACTTTTTATTGCATTAATTATCACATAATTTCTTTGTCATAATTCGTTACTTTTTATTTTCTATTCAGAACGACATAATATTGAAATTCTTAAATTTTAGTTAGACATTATTTTATAATGATAAATAGACCAAAAAATAATATAACTGAAGAAGATATATAATAATTTTAAAATAACAAACAAAAATAAAAATTAGTTTTTAGAGAGTTTGAGGTAATTATTTCTTAAAATTAAACACCAACCTTTATGTCTAATTGCTTTCTTTGTGGTGGGCTCGGTCGGAGACATTGTGTGTAAAACATGTTATATCAATGGTTGAACTTTTCAATGTCCTTCAGAATTCGAGCTATATGAAACCAAAACAGGATTTGACCAGAGCATGTAAACACAAACGAGAAGGGCTAGAAGTCCATAATAGATACATCTCGAGTGCTTGTACTTATCAGGAACATGAAGAGTAAGGCGTCTAATGATGTCCTCATCCATATGTCATCACGATACGAGCCAAACCCATACCCGTGTTGTACAGTTGTAGTTACATGTGTTGGTCATGTTTCTTTAGTTTGCTTTCACTTCCATGGACATGCTCTTCAAGCCTGCAACAGTCGGTGAGTACACATCAATCATATTGTTGTTGTAGATTAGAACAGGGTTTCAACAAACAAGAGCCATATATCTTGAAAACGAAGAGAAACTTGTCAAAGATGGGATATACATTCAGGAAGTTGCGGGTCAGGGCAAATCAACACCCAATAATTTTTTGTTATGTGTCATGAATGATTGTCTAGAAATGAGATGGATTCCTAACTTTAGAAAAAGTTTGGTCAAAAAGTTGCAAAAAATAAATGCGTGAGTTTGATTGCTCTCTGTAATTTACACAAAGGCTCGAAGCACAAACAATAACCCTACCTTTAGCCACTTAAACATGTTTTAAGTAGCTGATGATGAAATGACCTTTCGATAAACAAAAGAAAAGCTCTGATGATCGAAGTCTACTCTTGCATTAAGGACTTTCCCTACACAAGAAGACGAGATCTATGGACGTGGGATTCAAATTCGTATCCATTTATAGGTCAAAGTACCTGCAATATGAATGAATGGCCCAACTAATTTACCACTTCACTATGTAAACAGGTCTTTTGGCTTGACAAGCTTGACCAAATAAAGTGGCTTAAAATGTATCGCAGAAGACTATTTCACTTGGGCCGATAGTCAGAAGCCCAAGCGAGATGAACCGAAGAATTGAAGATTCATAAGTAATTTTTATTTTATATTTTCGAACTTAAAAGTGGACTCATAAGTGGATCTACATTTTAGTTATTTTTCTTTTGAACTATTTAAACAACTTTCGTTAATGTTATTTGCTATATTGGAATTAATAAAAACTCTAGTTCGAGAGTTTTCTCAACTGTTCTTTAGTTTTTGGATTGAAACTCGTTTATACGCTACTTAGACTACGTCGTAAAGACAAGGGTTGCATTAGAAAAAGGATCAGTAACAAAGTTAATTGCCAAGTTGTATTATCACGTGATGTTTTTCGAGTTGATTTTTAGCAGGACTTGGACCTGGAAGCAACTACCAACTCCAATTTTCTTAGCCCCTGAACCCTATTCTTTTCTCGGTCTTCTACAACTTTGTTGATAACCCTTTTGGGCTCCAGTCCTATCTCGTAACTGGATAATACAAACCAACCAGAATCAATTCTCCATTTCTATTGAAGAGGGTTCCTCTTTTAACGGCAGGTTTTACGCTGAAATTCTTTAGACCAAAAGAAGTCTTAATAACTATTCCAGTAACGAGGATACATAACCCCCTTTTATCATTGTATTCGAATCCTATATATGAGTTGAACAAGCTTTGGAAAAGAGAGATTATTCCGTTATTTTTATTGGAAGTTGCACAAAGAGAACCAAATGAGAAAAGTTCAAGGAGCAAAGGGAAATACCAAACAATAACTCTTAAGAATAAAGAGAGGTATTAAATTAGTGATTATAGTTTAGGAAAAAGGGGTATAAAGATGGTTATAGTCTATGCTAATTCAACTTTATATTGTGTAGCTGCCTGGTGCTTAAAGTGAACTCGGGGTAAAGAATAGCTTCTAACCTTCCACCTTTCCTCAAATTTATAGTATTCGATTCTAGTTTAGTTCTGTAACAGGCTCTCTCACATTCAAAATGTTCTTATTCCTCAGTATGATTTGCCTTTTCTCTTTAAACAGTTCTTTTGTTCTATTTTTTGAAGTGTTGCTGTCGACTGCGCCCTGAAATTAGAAATAGAATTTCCCATCTTATGTAATCAAACATCAGAGATTAACAAATTGTGACCATTCGATACTCATACGTTACTATGACATCAATATGAACTAGATATACAATTCAATAAGACCAAAGATTGCTAATATAAAGTTGAGTGTTCGTCTCATTAAACCTAATAATTTTGTACTACTTGTGTAACTTTTAGGAAAATCAATTGACACAACACAAAAAGACAGCAATATAAACAGTAAAAATCCTTTTCTTTTGATTACGACATTCAAGGTCTATCTGGTAGCATCCTATGATTGAAAAAACCAAACTTCAAGAAATGTATCTCAACTACCACACTAAAATTACATGGATTAACAATTATTATAAGTGATTATGTCCTTTTCCATCAGCATATCCTCCACCTTCCAGCTAAGAATCATGCTGATTTCTAGATAACTAGGATTTCTTAACGTCAAAGTGAGTATTTACATCACATCCTCGAATTCTAGAGCACGAACTCGGTTTTTAAAAGATTTGATAAAACCCTAAAAGAATTTCTATTGTACTGTATTATTGATTGCTAATTACTAATTAACCCTCAACAACCCTCCAAATTAACCTATCTCTAAGGATGTTGCCTAGACTACTTTTACCGTGGAAAGCAACTAGCCAAGGTTTACTTCTTGAATCTCCCACACAAATTGTTGAATTGTTAAGAACTCTGGCTCATCCCACAATTGCAAATCTCACGTCCGGAAAATATGGATTTGGGGAGGTTGTTTCCCTTATAAAATAAACCCTCCTCCTTTAGTTGTAATTATCTTAAAATTAATTACCTATCTTTTCTTAAGCTAAAAATTCTTTCTTTGTAATATTTTATTTGAATTATTTCCTTGAAATAATGAAATATTAGTTTAGTACTGCCCGACAATGTAGGCATAATTTACTGAACCTCGTTAAATTATGATGTTCTTTATTTGTCTATTTAATAGCTATTGTTAGGTATAGTTGTAGTGAATTATTGTGCTATTAAATTACATGTCTAAAAAAATTTTGTCCAAGGAGATTAGGTTTTAAGTAGAATTGTTTGTAACCCCTCCAGTTTTTCCTAGAAATTTACCTGATATGATTTTTAAGTACAATCGTTCACACTCTATGCACCTACGCAATAATGTTCAAGGTAAATTTATTATTATTGGTAGAAATTAACCAGAGTTTTTGCAACAATTAGTATCAGAGCCAAGGTTTCTTCTTAGTATGCTCTGTGATTGTAACATAGTTTGATGTTTCACAACAGAAAAGATTTCTTTGGGCTTTTGGCATTTTGCATCAACAACTATTGAATAGAAATTGTAACAGAGATGACAGAAGACAAAAATTTCCATGCCATCCACATCGACTGCTTCTTCCTCGTCCAATATGGTAAGAACTGCAACGACAAATGCAAGATTTGTGGTTGAGATTTTTGATGGTACGGGTAATTTTGACATATGACAAGGTAAGGTTTAAGACGTTCTTTTTCAGCAAGGCAAGACATTGACATTTAAAAAAAGAAACCAGATGATGTTGAAGAGAAAAATTGGAAGACTATAAATCGTTTGACATATGGTACAATTCGATTGTGTCTTTCCAGATAACAAAAACATGATTTCTCAAAAAAAAACTTATGTATATAAATTGTAGAACGTGTTGAAGGAAAATTTCTTGAAGAAAAGCAATCAGAAAAAGCTTTATATGAAAAAGAGAATGTTTCGTTTCTCTTATATTCTAGGTACCACTATAAATAAATGATCATATCACCATTTTTAATCAATTAGTTATTGACTTGATGAATTTGGATGTGACATTTGAAAATGAAGATATGGCTTTGATGTTGCTGGAATCCCTTCCTGAAAAGTTTGAGGTTCTTAAAACTACTATACTTCATGGGAAGGTTGTTGTGTGTCTTAGTGAAGTTACAACTGCTCTATATAGTTATGAATTGAGAAGGAAGACGATGGAAGAATGTAAAAATGGAGTAGCGAAAGCTTTGGTGGTCAGAAGCTCTTCGCAGAGTCATACTAAAGGAAAGAAATGAAAATTGAAGCCGAGGCCCAAATTAAGCAAAGATGAATGTGCCTTTTGTCAGGACAAATGGTACTAAAAAAAGGATTTTAATAGGCTCAATCATAAAGGCAAACCCGATAAAGGAAAGTTTGTTGTAGATTTAAATATCGTTGATTGTAATGATGAAGCCTAGATTTTTCACTTATTTTTACGTCATCAACTAGTTCTTCTAGTGCATGACTGCTTAATTCAAGATGCAGTCATCATATATGTCTCGATTAAGATTGAAGATTCAATTAAATCAGGAGTTTGAAATAAAGAATCTAGATCAAGTCAAAAGGATTCTCGGCATGGGGATAAGTAAAGATAGGGAATTGAAGAGACTTTGTTCTTGAATGAAAAGTCAAAGCTTGTCAGTACTTTGCTCGCTCCTCATTTTAAGCTCGGTGCATCTTTATCTCCAAAGAATGATGCAGAATGGGAATTCATGTCAAAAGAACAGTATGCAAATGTTGTTGGTAGCTTAATGTATGCTATGGTGTGAGCAGGTATATGCATGATCCTAGAAAGGAATATTGACATGCTGTGAAATAGATTCTATGGTACATTCTGAACATCGTAGATGTTGGTTTGTTATTTCAGCAGGTAATCAAGATGATCAATGTATAATTAGATATTGTGATTTCGACTATGGCGGTGATTTGGACAGACGTCGATCAACTGCTAGCTATATGTTTACTTTTGCGAAGGCACCAATCAGTTGAAGGTCTATCTTATAGCTAATAGTTGCTTCGTCGACTACGGAGGTAGAGTATATGAAAACTACAGAGGTTGTGAAGGAGACAATTTGACTTCAAGGATTGTTTGGTAAATTAAGGGTTCGATAGAAGCATATCAAAATGGATTGTGATAATCAGAATGCTATACTTTTAGCAAAGAATCAAGTTTACCACATAAGAACGAAGCACATCGATGTCTGTTACCACTTTATATGAGAGAATCTGGAAGAAGGTGGAGTAGCAATCCAGAAGATTAAGATCGTTGAGAATTCTATTGATATGTTGACAAAGATAGTGACTGCAGTCAAGTTCCAACATTGTTTAGAATCGATCAATATTAGTAAAAATTGAAGATGGGCACTCTAAAATGCATTTGAAGATATTACTAAAAATGAGTTTTGTGAGAGATTTGAAGATATGGAATTCGCTAATGTAGAGATTTGTTGAATTGTCAACAATTGTGACTCATCCCATAATTGCAAATCTCACATCAAGAAAATTCATATTTGTGCACGGTTGGTTCCCTTATAAAATAAACCCTCCTCCTTTAGTTTTAATTATCTCAAAATTGCTTATCTTTCTTTGAGGCAAAATTTCTCTCTCTCTCTCTTTGTAATATCTTACTTGTATTATTTCTTTAAAATAGTGAAATATTAACTTAGTAGTGTCTAAGGACATATGCATATTTAGTTGAATGTTATTAAATTCTGGTGTTCTTTATTTATTTATTTAATAGCTATTGTCAGGTATAGTTGTAGTAGATTATTATGCTATTAAATTACACGTCTAGGAAAATTTTGTCTAAAAAAATTGAGTTTAAAGTGGAACTGTTTGTGACCCCTCTAGACAAAGAATAGTAAGAAGATGATTCATGATTTATTATTGTATGTTCCAGATTTAGATCAAAATTTGTTGTCTTGGATGACTTTTGGAGCGTAAATATATAGTTAATTTTGAGAACAATCAGTGCTTTATTTATGACAACAAGGATGGTCGACAACTGATTGCTAAGACTCCAATAAAGAAGAACAAAAGCTATCCAATAAATTACAAAAACAAGGGATTATGTCAGATTTGTGGTCACAAAAATCATACAACCGATTGATATCGATATCGACATTGATATAAATATATAATCATCAATTTTCAAACCCACAAATCAACATGGCTTAGTATGATAGTCTCAAATGGTAGAACCCCATCATCCTATCAATCAATGATGAATCCGTTAATATGACCTAGTAAGATGATCTATGAATGGCTATGGAATTTATTTAGGTAATTTCTTAATGTCTTGGATGTCAAAGAAACAACCTACAATAATACATATTCTTTAACTGAGAGTGAGAATGAATATAAAGCCATTACTAATTCTACAGTAGAACCACATCGACTCTTAATTTGCTCATGAAACTTATTTGTTCATGTCCAATAAAGGCTGTTCTTTGGTGTTATAATATTGACACCATGTATCTCAAATCCAATCCTGTGTTTCATGCATGTACAAAATAGATTAAACTGGAATATTACTTTATAAAGGAACAAATTGCTTTGGACAATCTTGACGTTCAGATCATCTTTTCGATCACTCAAATAGGTGATATTTTCACCAAGTCGCTGTCCACAGCTCGATTCAAGTTCTTATGTGATAAGTTTCATAATCATGAAGTGTCAAATGACTTGTAGGAAGTGTTAGCGAGGTAATTTTCTCATCAAATTATAATTATGTTAACTGGCTATATTATATTTATCCATTTGTTAGTTAGAAGCTAATTCATATCTGTACAGCTTCTCCATAGTTATCCATTTAATACTTTATAAACTCATTCATATTTATAGTTATCTTTTGTTGTATCAAAAGCCCGAAAATATGCTGTACCGAAGCATTAATTGAATACAGACGGAACCTTTACAGTCTCGTATCTCACTTTCAAATTAGCTAATCATTGCAATTAACATGAATTAAGTTTTGATTGGTGAGATTTATTTCAAATTAATGAAAATAATGGAAAAATCAATAATTAAATATGAATGCGACCTCATGATATAATATGATGTCAAATATTCTCTGTAGCTTATGAACATCATGAATCCAAAGTCTATGGCCACTTATTTATTATATATGCTCGTATGCCTACAAGTCAAGTTCGTGCAATGCAGCTTTCCTTGTCCAAAAATCCAAGTCTATACGTAATAGACACCATTGAAGCTACCATTGGTAAGTTATCTCATCTATCTATCTCTCAAAATTCCAACTTTATACGTAATAGACACCATTGAAGCTACTATTGGTAAGTTATATCTTCTTTCTATCTCTCGAAAAGACTACTTCTCTTTCCAACGAAATGGTTGGTTTCCTTTTACATTTCTTCAATGAACTTGTTTTACATAGTGTTAGTTCTTCCATTGCTTGACAGTTTACAACCATTCCGTGTCATCTTTGGGAAGTCGAACACGTTGATGCCAAGATCACAGTCAAGTTCCTGCAAGTTCAAATGATTAAGAAAAATACAGAATTAGATTAGTTTAAGCTCATAATCTGTTTGCAGAAGTATCCAATTAATTAGTAGACTTGATGATAACTGGGGCTGTGTCGCTTTCCTTATAAATTGACAGATTTGGAGCCTTGAAGCACCTGTAAAATTCCACTTAACCATGAGTTTATTTTCTTACACGCATTTTAATTTTTGGAATCATTACTTAATTTTCAACCGTGGAAGAGCCACGCTTGCGAGTTCCTTCAACATCAAGATAAGGAAGTGACGAGACAGATAGAAACCAGGGAATTAATAAAGATCCAAATTTAACTACAATTCAAATCCTCACAAATATTCATCTCTTCATTAACATAAAAGTCTGAAAATTTTTTGTAGTACATCGTGATCTAACATATCATTATAATTATAATTACAGTATTATTATTAGACTTGTAGTCATTTATTCTTTTATTTTTTCAACGGGTTTGAAAATGAAAGTTTGGTAAAATTTTCACCACCATTAAATATGAAAACTTGGCTTAAAACTTATTTTACATGCTTATGATTTTCTTGGGAGAATGACAGATAAACATATCATATCTATGTAAATCCACCTTCATAAAGGAGATATCTAATTAATTAAAAAGAAAAGGCTAAGAATATCTACTGTAAACAAAAAGTTACATGTGATGGCCCTAATTAAAAATATCTGAAAAATATAAATGGAAGAAAAAATATTGTAGAAAATAGAAGGGCTCGAAAGATGTTAAAGTAGCTGGAGAACTCCAAAATGCGCTCTGTACAACTACTCTGATACGTGCACAGTAGAACCACTTGAAGGCCGGCCAATGAACAAGAAGCACACAGGTATGGTCAGTTTGAAAAGGTTGTGCAATTATGTAATATGGATTATCCTAATTCCTTTTAGCCAGTGTTATAAAGAATGTAGAGACAGATAAAAAGTCGGGTTTCCAGACTACTGCTGCAGGTGGAGGTGGCATACATATATACGAGGCTCAATCTTTCACTTGCATCACTACTTTGTATTGAAGTGCAACGTATAAAAAATTTACATCTTATTTGGAAATGATTGATTAAGTCTGATTTACACTATGGAATATATATAATAATAATAATAATAATAATCTGCAATGGAATATTTAAAATATTTTTTAAATCTTAATATTAATCCTTATCGTTTGAATCTCCTAGAAAAAAATTCTACATCTTAATTCTACAGATACATTATCAACTATTATCAATGTGAACGATCACACACGGATGGTTGCTTTTTTCTTATACTAATATGTCTAGATGGTCGATGCTTCCAGGCTGCTTTTTTCAGAAATGAAAATGACCCAGATCGAGCTTAGCTTGTTAAGGGTTCCAGTTCTGCAAGTTTGAGCTGAAGATTCTTTTTGGTTAAGTCTTTACACGTGCTGTAGTTATGGGTCAAATACTGGTAGGGGTGTCCCGCCATTAAAAGGACCTCTAACAAAAAGTAAAAGTTAGCCCTTTAAGATTCTTTACAAATGTATAAAAATTCTGGTCCAGTGTTGAAAACTCTGAGAGATAAAAGAAGACATTGTGCTAGTCCTTTACGTTTTGTCCTATTAGCCTCCATGAATTGCATGCACGTTCTTTATACCCATTCTTTTGCAATCATACAAACCCCCTGTCCAAAGAAATGACTAGTTATGGAAAATTGAGCAGTACAGGATTGTCGGTTTTTACTTCTTTTCTGTTCAGTCCCCCACCAAAATGGTGGTGAGAGTACTCTTTTATCATGTTGGTGTCTTTCACATGAGGCCTGATTAGCTTCAATCTCCCAAGTTTCAGCACTTAACTTTACAAAGCAAAGATGGGAATCCTGCTCCCAACCGATTCCAGCTTTTAACAAAGGAAGTTGTATGGTCGTTGCAGTTTCGAGCACAGAATAAATATGGCTCCATGTTCTTCCTCAAATATAAATATATGTGGCTCCATGTTATAAGTGCATATCATGAGCTCTTTTGGCCATGAGTTATGATTACAATTAGAGCATATTATACATTCTAATGTCGGCCTCATGCTCGCCATTTGTTGTGCACAACCAAATCAAAAGATTTAATAGCGTTCTTCCTTTTTCTTTTCTGATCTGCTTTTTCTTACTTCAATGATGATTCTAGTGAGCTATTAGATTCCGTTTTCCCCAAAAACTTTGGCCTTAATTTGTACTCCTGATCATTCATCTGACACATGAACCAAGAAAAAAGAAATTAAACATCCTTAAAGCTTTTGGATTTTACACACCTCTCAAAGTGATTCAGCCGCAGCCTCTTGAGGACTTGTAAGTACCTTCCTTTTTCAAGGCCTTTCGGCGAGGACATCCACTTTAGAGTGCAGCCAGCCATGTAGTTCAAAACATAATCAAGAAGGGTAATAATCATGTCTTTTAGGGGATGTCCAATAATGCTCCAAATCTTAATTTTGAATTTAATCTCTTCAATTCAATTTATCACTTAATTTTAAATTATCGTTATATGAAATAATAATTTAAAATATATAATTTATATATGATTACATGAATATAAAATTTCATTTAATGCGTATCAATTATTATATCCACAAGTTGGCATAATGTCACTGTCTCTTTCAAGTAACCAAGCTCCCAGCACACCCATATAGTCAAATAAGTCCAGCAATCTGTATGGGAACTTTCCTGCAGACAATCCACTATATGTCACTTATCCAAACATGTGGTGAAATTGGTTTACATCTAAAGACTTTCTTACCTTTCCTTCACGAGTTACTGGAAAGCTAAGCCTGCTTTCTGTCTTACCTTGGAGTTCGCTATAGTGAATGATTAGGTCTCTTTAGTCAATTTACTGCCATTCTCTAAATTTCCCCCACACAAACTATTAAAATCCATAGAAAAGGTAAATCAGACGTCACTTAAAAGCGATAGCCCGTAGATCAACTTTAATTAAGAGTGTCTGCTTTATCCTTTTTAATCAAAGAAACAATCAAACATCACTTTTTTATATAATAAAAAAAATTACTTTGTATTCATAATAAGTATCGTTTTAAAAATATTTTAATTATTCAAAATAAGTGTCATTCTTGAATTTATTTATATGTTTATAATTTTACTTCCAAAATTAACCTTTAATTTCTCTCACATCTTAATTACAAAAATTATATTTTCAAGACACTTTAACATGTAATTAATAAGGGTATATCAGATATTTCATTAACTTTTTAATAAGTGTACATTCCTCTAAAACGACACTTATTATGAATCGGAGGGAGTATATTATTCTTGAATATTGATAAGAAATTAATATCACATTAGTGTCTCTTATTAAAGACATAAGGCTGCGTTAAAAAAATTCTATCCAATGTGGTACAAATAGTTTTGGATTAAAATTCATCAATGTCCTAAAAAAATGGATTGAAAATGAAATTGGAAAAATTAGAGGTCTAAAGTTTAAAGATTTAGTTAGCATTAGACTATCATTAAATTGATAAACAGTAAAAATTAAATAAATTTTAAAATTTTAAAATAAAATTAAAGAAAGAAACTAATTTTACATCAAAGAATTTAAATTTTAATGTTAAAAATAATAAATATAAATCAAATAGTTTATAAAAATTGATTAATTAATGAATAATAATAGTTATTAAATTAAACTAAACCAAAAAATTGATGGATTAAATTTTTATAATTGAAATTACTCAACCAATTTCAAGTTTTTAATCATTGTAATTTCATCACATACTACGGTTTTCTCTTCTTATCATATGTTGTAGTGAGGCCACTAAGATGTGATTATCTGATTAGCCTAGCCATGAGCCATGTCCCTCAAGCTTAGTCTAGCCTAGCCTAGTCTTAGCCGAGCCATGCACGTGGATCCTCGTCAGCACTTTCCAAAACTATTGGCTCCTCGCACGTTCATTAAACTGGGAGAGGCCACGTGTCTTGCGTGGAACCCATGTCATTTGTTTGCTTCGTGACTAAGCTAATTAAACCAATCTTTTCGCGGGGCCCACCTGCTTATGTCACCTCACGCCCCTTTTAAAAGCTGAGTTAACACTTAAGCCCACCACTGAAAAAGCCAATCCCTGTACAAATACGGTCTAATCAAAAAAGAAATACGAGTATTGACAAAAATACCCTCATGTGGGTCCCACCAAGGTCCCTAGAATTTGCCCATAAATACGGAACTCCAACGCTACGTTTCTTCCCTTTCTTCCTCCTCCTTCCCTTAGTTTCTAATTAAGCACTTCTATGGTCATGCTGTCCAACACTCCGGCCATCTCCTCCGCTGTTCCGGTGCCGGAAAACCCTTTTTCCTCATTTGAAAATGGGTTCACACCGTGGGACTCCTGTGAACTCTTTTCAAGTGTTACTGATCATTCACCAACAAAACCGGTTGGTTCCAACTTGGGCTCCGATGAACCGAACCTGTCCGATCAATACCCTGCCAACTCGAACTCTTGCTCTGATGATCCGAGCCGGGCGGTTTTCGATATAGATGAGCGGAAGCGGAGGCGTATGATCTCGAACCGGGAATCGGCTAGGCGTTCACGGATGAGAAAACAAAGGCACTTAGAAAACCTAAGGAACCAGGTGCACCGGCTAAGGATGGAGAACCGAGAACTTACGAACAAGTTGCGTTACTTTCTGCTCCACTGCCACAGTGTACAGACAGAAAACGATCGGCTCCAGTCTGAACACAGTGTGCTCCGACGAAAGCTGTTGAACATACGCCAAGTTTTGATGCTCCGGCAACTGCAGCAACAATTCACGTCTGCATGGCCATGCAATATTATTACGACCGAACCAACTCCATCTTTAATCACTTCATAAACTTTGATCTACATAAATAAAAGATCAATCTCATTAAAGTAAAAAAAAAAAAAAAACAGGAACTAAGAGCAACATATCTCCCTCTTCCTGTCTCTAGAGTCTGTGTAAATTAATGTCAAAAGGCCGCAAAAGCAAGGAGTGTCATAGATTTATGATGGGGTTCTGAAGATTTTGGAAAAGTGTGCTTTAGAAACTCGGAAGGTTCTTGTGAAACCGGCAGCATATGTTATTGTAAAAAGCATAGTCGTTTAACTAGTGTTGGAGCAACTTGTGTTGTGCTGATCTTGTCTTCGTGTCCAAATCCATGTCTTACACTTAGATGCTTGAAAGTAGTAGAGACGAATAGTACTCAAATGTGGTCCCTGTATAGTGGTACCCGCTATTGAATCACTAAACCCTACTACAAAAAATGTTGCCGCCCAACTACCTTCCAATTTTTCTCTTTTAATTATATGGTGCTTTCAGACTTTACGCACTCGATGGGCATGTTTATATATTTTAAGCATTCCAAGTTCTTTTCTTTTTCTTTTTTGTTGGACCAAAACAAAACCCTCAGTTAAAGTTTGAACGATTGGCGGAACGAGGAAATTCTATATTAACATATTTGTTACATTGAAAGATGTGTTAAACTAGAATCAATTGAGCTGAACCAAATTTAGTATAATAAAAATAATAAATAATCAAAATAAACTAAAACAATGAAAGGATAATATATATTTTTTATTGAGTTGAACAATAT
>JANKYE010000223.1:25945146-25960074 GCA_032467995.1 Erythroxylum dillonii
TAAATTTTTTATTAATATAAATATGTATAAATTTTATTATTTAATAAATTAAAAATGACTTATAAGGACATGACTTACAAAATTTATAAGTTAGCGGTTAGATATTTAATTTTACAAAAATTAAAATTTTGACAGTAATAAAAATAGACAAAAATTAAATTTTACAAAAAAATTATAAATGTTTCGTGTGTAATTCATAAGCATAGCGCAATGCATGACACTATTTATAATAATTAAATTTTCTAATAATTAGGTATAAATTGACTTGCAAAAATTAATTAATATATAGCTTTATTTATTTATATGCTATATTTGGTCAAAATAGGCAACACCATTTAGTCAATAAATGCAAATATCTACCAAAAAGCCTCTTGAATAATAATAAAAGATCAACAATGGTAGATCTGTTCAATTATTCATGAAGCAAGCAAAGCAGCAATGGCAGATGTGTTCATGAAGCAAGCAAAGCAGTACGTAGGAGCAAGATGGAGGGTGTGCTTGGGTTTTTATTGTACAATAATCTGCTGATATATGAAAACGTTGTTACTGTGTAGCTTTTCAAATATCAGCTGTTTGAGGGAGAACAACTACTTTTTTATGCTTTTACCAAACAATAATTTCAACTGTTTGAAATGATCAAACAGTTGAAAGCCTTAAGAATCAGCTAAAATTCTTCATTCACCAAACGCAGCCTATATTCATTTAATGCAAGTGTGTACGTTGCACTTTCGGATCAGCCCGAGTTTAATGACTATAAATATCATTCTTGATCAGTTGAACTAATTTTAATTTAAGTGGTCTGAATTTAATTGAAGCACTAAAACATTGGAGACAATAATTTATAATTTTACTAAAGTTGTACATCCTTAAAGCTTAATTAAAGTCGAGATTTGATTAGTAAACCAAAAAAAACAAGAAAATCTAATTTCAAGCCATCATAGACTAGAGGCCATAAAAGTGACAAAAGGTAAAAGTCAACATTGATTGTTAGTGAAAACTTTCCATGCACTACTGAGATTAAACAATACTATAGTACAATGGAGCATAATATTGCAAGCACCTTATTGATTAAAAAAAAAGCGCAGTTTCACTTACAATCGACATGGATATGGTTCCACAGAAGATACTGGGAATTGGGGCTATACACTAGCATCTGTTTGAAAAAAGGGTTACTCGAAACAGGGAGTGAAATCCTTTGGATGTTCTTCTTTGACATTGAATATATTACACAGGTGATTGGTACCGCAATCTCAGTTTCTCTACCGATCTTTCTCATAGAGTTTATGAACAAAAGTTTGAAGAAACTTTCCTTTATATATTTCTGTTTTATTACAATGAACTTCCAGACTGTAGGAACTAGGAAGGAAATCATGTGAAAATCAATACATACAATATCAAGGCAAGGTTCAGTGTACTGGAAGAAGTGGATGCACTGCTCTTTCAAATTCTCTTACTCTGTGCCGGCAAAGACTTCGACAGGTAAGGAAAAATATTCACTGTGAGCCCCCAAAGGTAGAGCCTGAAAGATTTATCGAACGACCAGAAAAAGAAAACTTTGTTACTTGTTATGATTAATAGGTGTATAGAATAAGACATCTCAATGTCACTGTGAAACTACTGAAGTTTTAAAAGGAAGTAGGACCACTGTTTAAATGTCTTGAAAGAAACTGAAACCTAATCCTCTCATGGCGTCGGAAGAGGGTGGCTGCTACAAAGTCCAACGCCAGACTTACTGGCCTTTAGTTCCATTTGTCTCTGATGTGAAAGGCAATTACGCATCATATTGTAATGTACGGGAACCCAAAAAAAAGGCTCAATGTGATTGAAATTTTGAAAAGAAGAGGTGATGATCCACTTTCCCTTCCCAGATTTAGGAAGCCAACTCATATCAAGGAAATTTACGGGTGTGATCTTTTTTCCATTGTGTTAATGCATAGACATTTGACTACATCTCGAATATATATTCATAGAACTTAAGTAGCTTGATGTGAATTTGATCTCTGATTATACCAACCAGTTCGTTATGCTTGAGACATTTGTAAGACCCTTCCACTTCTCCTCCCATATAGAGATTGTGGCAATCATCATGTTCCAAACATGATGACTTATTTAGATCATTTGCTTTTTCTAAACATCCCTTCTCCCTTTTACAATAGACATTTAGCAAAGTTGGCAAATTTCTACATGATGATATGAAATGCATATATCTTGTTATGGCTATGCTAATCACATAACGTATTCCAGTTTTTTATTTGGAGCCAAAGAAGCATTTGGAGCCAAAGAAGCAGTTGGAGATGAAGTTGAGAGATACATACAAAAATGTAAGGAAAGTGTTAAGATTCATAAGATTAGATAGAATTCAGATTAGATAGAATTCTTATATATTCCATGTGTTTAAATTAAGATTAGTAAATATGTTGAGAGATATATACAAAAATGTAAGGAAAGTGTTAAGATTCATAAGATTAGATAGAATTCTTACACATTCCATGTGTTTAAATTAAGATTAGTCAATATCTAATTGCTACATAAATTGATGTTAAAGAAGAAATAAGTTTTGCAGATGATAAGAGTTTGATATTAGTAATCAATATTTTTTAAAAGTTAAACCAGTAAGACAAGAAGTTTAAGTTTTAAAAGGTTAAACGCTATTAGACTGTTATAAAATCGGCTAAAGATTAAATAAAATTAAAATTTTTGAAATATCATTGAAAGAAATTGTCCCTAACTATAGAGAAATTTAAAGTTTAATTTAAAAAAGAGATTATTAAATGAAATATAGTTTATTTATTTTAATTTGTAAAAACTTATTAATTTATTAAATTAACCGATTAATTAATAAATTAATCAATTTCTAACAACAAGAACTATTAAAGTTAATAGAACAGAAAAGTTAGACAGTTCAACATTTTTACGGTTGAATTGACTAAACCAGTTGAATTTTTTAATTATTGTTAGTAATCATATGATTAACGAGAGATAAATAAAAATATTTCTCTTTATAAAATGAATGATAAGAAAAAAAAAAAGTTTTTCAATATTCTGATATAAACTTTTTTAGAACCAATTACTGGATTATAGTTTGATAAGATTAATTAATATTTATAAAAGAAAATTATAACATAGGATGAGAGAAATAAGCTAAGTTTGAGATAACAGACAGCAAACTTTAACTTGAAACTTGTCACTGGATATCCATTAAAATTATTAAGAGCATAAAGACTTGGGGATGATGTTGCCAAACTCGTTAATGGCTGTCGTCGTCACGGCCGGTCATACCTGTCGTTTACTTAATCATAGTGACAGCAATTCTTGTTCTTTCTTTCCCTGGAAAAATGATTAAACAATGGTTGCCATATAAGAATCAAGGTGATTCAGGTAGGCCACTGCAGAAACTGCTAAAGACGTAATAGAATTTTCACTATGACAAATCAACTGATACACAAGTGTTTTAAATTTAAAGTTTTTGGTACAGGCAAGCAAAGAACTATCTAAATCAGGTGAGGAAGACAGGTGGGCAGGTGAGGAAGACAGATGGGCGGCAAGTAGTTGGTTGATGAAACACAGACGTGGTGAATCATAAAAGCAGATCAACCATCAGTCCTAGGCTCTCAATATAGGCTGTAGAAGCTGATTCTGTTTCAAAGCAAAGCTAGTTAGAAGTTGGTAAATGCCCTTTAAGCCATTCATTGAACTAAAAATACATGAGTGCGTAGAAGAAATCATTGAATATTAATGGAAACACAGGGAAGTAATGAAAACCTTACCTGTTATAGTACTCTCTGTATGATCTTCATCCATTTCAGATTATTCCCTGTTTTCTGGATCAATTTCTTCTAATTTCAGATATTCTAAAGCACCTACAGCACCTCACCATCTGAGGTACTCATTAACAGTAATTCTTTGAAGAGCCAGAACGATAAGTGGGAAGAACGTCTGACTAACTCCTTCTGCTCTGATAATTGGGAAAATAATACGCAACGCAGTCTGTACAAGAGGATTTCGTGCAATCAGGATCAGGATAGTACTCAAACTTCATTTGCAGACTTGATTCCTTTCAAATCTCAAGAGCCCAATTCAAACTTTCAAAACTATGATATGCTAGAATACAAAGGCCAATAGCACTAAGTCTGTAGATGGTTAGCTAAATTGTTCCACAAAGGACATCTCATATGAAAGTACATCCACTAAGTGAAAAGACAATTTTCAATGTCTATAGAGATTGTTCGTATTGATGGAATATAGGTACAAAATAGACAGAATCTGCTGGAGCAATGCTCCCCCTCCTGGTCAGTCCAGGCCAATTTCCTAACAATACGGATAGATAATCCTTCTCCACTCATTCCCCTGCTAATATTCACCTCCCTACATTCTCTCTCCATAACTACCTCACTCCCTCCTAACAACCTTGCCTACATGGCAGCAGCTTTCTCACCCCCCTGTCCCAATTTGTTTCTACGGGTATACATTTTAATGGGCTTAGTCGGTATGGGCTGAGGAGACGGTGGAATGTTAACACATAACTACAAGGAACTAGAATTTCCCTCCCTTTATTTTACTCCCATTTCTAGTTTAAATGAAATAGAATAGTTGCATTCAAGCAAAGAGATCAAATTTTGTGTCAAATTCTTGGACTTATAAAAATGCATGACTGTTCACAATAGGAGAAACTGGATTGCTATGCATTTTCTGTTGTGCCTGAAGTTATATCCTGTGCCTAACCAGCCAGATTCAGTGATTTACGTATATGTATAAGTTTCGAATAGCAGATCATGGTAATCACTGTGGAGAAAATTGTGTTTAGAATCGATATAACAATCTTCGATGAAGGTCCATGCATGATGAGAGGAGGAATGGAAAGACTACTAGAAGCTCATCTCCGCTTTCGTAAGCATCAAATTGAAGAGGAATAAGAACTTCCTACCGAAATTATTCTACCTCCAGTGCATATTCCTTGGAGGGAAGGAAGAGGAAGTAGCAGACGGCCAGCAGCATATATTGCTACACCAAAGAAATGGAAGACCAAATTCAATGGACTTGGGCTTAGTCCAGAGAGTAAACCCATAGGTCCAGATGAAAATTCACCGCTAAGACTTAGATAATCAAAGCATGCTTGACGCATTTCCTTCCTTGCTTGATCATGGTCAACAGTGAACACCATGTACAATGCACCTGCTAGGATATTTATTGTAGATGCCACAGGCTGCAAGACACAACATTAACAGATAATAAGTTGAAGATGTTAATTTCATTAGCCAATTTCATGTTTTCCCTTTAAACTTGTCTTATCTAAATCTTTTGGTAAGCAAATCATACCAAACTATGTTTTCAATGTTATAACAAGTCTATTGTAAATTAGCAGTGTATGATATCACACAATGTACAATCTGCCCTAGAAATGACCCTTTTAAGCTCACATGCGTTCTCAGACATTTGAAATTTGACTTACAATAGCATTGTGCAGAGTAGAAGGATTTAACACAGGATTAAGGTTTAGCTTACCTTGCGCAATGTATAGAAGGATTTAAGGCATTCAGTCACAGCAGCTGTATTATTAAGATCATGCAGTGGTTTCAAAAGATCCCGGAGGATAACAATGTCAGAAAGTGTCACAGTCATGCCACCACCAGTTAATGGATGACGCATGTTGAAAGCATCACCCAGAAGAAAAGCTCCAGGAGTGTAACGGGGATCAGCTGGCATTACTCTATTAGACATTGTCTTGATATTGCCTTTATCTATTGCAGATATGAAGGAGTCATGAAGCTCGAATGGAATCTGAAACATATACTTGTTATAACCTCAACCGATGATTCATCTAACATAAGTCAACAGAGAGGACAAATGATACAGAAACCAGGTATTAATAGTTGTTGGGGATGTTATAGATCACTAATTGAAATCCAAGATCATGTTTTGGTATATAATATTAATAACTCATTGTTTTCCTAACAGGACAGAACCATTTGATAGAGTTAGCACTAAACAGATACCTGCGGTGCCACCATGTTCTTCAAATACTTTGCCATTTCACCATTAGCTATAGGAGGAAGTTTTTGGCCAGGAATATCAACCAAACAGCGAACCTGTGTGCTACTGATTGGATAAATCAAGATTGGGGATGGATCAGCTAGAATAACATGCCCATGATTGGGGAATGGAAGTTGACAGTTGTCAAGTAATAAACCCACGAAACATGAAGGGACGTCTACCTACCAAAGTAAAATAATGTCGGGGTGATCTCTATGTGACTAGATATTAGAACTAACCATGACTGCATTAATGTTTGTCAAGGATTGGTGTAATGTTACCTTTGAGTTGCAAAGATTTTGGCGCATTTTGGAGAAGCATCCATCACAGACAATTGTAAGAGGAGCATAAGCTCTAATTTCTTTGCCATCGATAATCTTATACTGAACCCCCTTAACAGTTCCATTCTCTTCAAGCAGGCATGTTACTGTACCTGGCTCTAACAGTACACTAAACATGAAATTGAAAGTGAAAACATCGAAAGAGCCTAATAACCACTTAGTAAAAGTAAAACCTGGAAATGGAGTAAATGGAAAATGTGGAATAGACATTAGGAACAACAAGATTTTGATGAACTACAAGACATAACTAAAGTGAACAAAGAGCAAACTACAATCTTCATACGGTACAAGAACTAGTCCCAGATTGACAACGATAACGGAAGTACAAGGTATTCATCACTACCATGTAATTTTCATTTTTGGAGGAGTAAGGGAACAAGAGACGATACCTGGGAAGCCTTGCAACTTTTCCTCTCATCCTCCGAATGAAACGCCCATTATGAAAGCTTCTCCCAGCAACATCATAACGAAATTTCTCAAGAGGATAAGACAATCTTGCACTTTTCCCATCCTTGAACAAAGCATATCCAAGCACTTGCTGAGCATCAATTTCCTCCAGGCAATCTGCTCGGCAATTGAGCAAGTGTCACACTCCTACAAAAGATGCAAACTTCCGAAGAAAACATTTTGTCCCAGATCACACTATAACTCAACAGAGAATGAGAACTCAAACACGCCAGATTTCAACAATCACCCTCAAGTCCAAAGAACAAAAGCAAATGTGTTTATTAGCCTGAAAGGCATTACCCCCAAGTCCCAGTTCAATAAGTTTTAAATACCCCCCAGGTTGGAGAAGTTCACCAACAATTCTATCAGGCTCTCTCATGTCCCTTTCTATCACATGAACCTGTCTTCCATCCTGCAAATTTGCAAACAATTGACCATCTTAGTATCAGAAAGCAATATGTTTTTGGGGAAATTATAACAAAACTTTTTATCTTCTTTAAGCTTATGGATGAAAGGGTTGGGTCTGCAGATAGGTTTCTTGATCAACGTTGAAATCTGAGACGCTGTGATACTTCCCAGAGCTGGACATGGTGATCAATAGAACAAACGTAATACCTTGCCAAGTGCATAAGCAAGGGCCGCACCGGCAACACCAGCTCCGACGATGATGACGTCGGAGCCGGATGCATTCTCCGGAGAGCAGCATTCAGTTTTCCGTTCCGCCGTAGCGGCAACGTCGTTACAGCCAGTTTCGATCCTCTTCTTCCTCTTATTGTCACAGTTAGTTCCATATAAAGTGTAGAGAATAAGAAATCCGAAAAGAGAAGACAATATCGTCCCAAGAACGAATTTTTCATCAGTCAAAACCACCATCTTTTTCGTTGATGACAACCTGGTCCTGTGCCTCCTCCTCCACAGGCATGGTGGTGGAGGTGAGGCATTGAAGTAAAGAGAGATCGGCCGAAATGGGATTGCAGTGTTTTTGTAGGCAAGAGAAGCTAAATGGTGAAACGGAGGCGCCAAATTGGTGAACAACACACCGAAGCTTTCCATTCCTATAGCTTTCAAAGTTGGCAAGGCTAGTTAGTTCGGCTTTTTCTAGTTCGTCTTGAAAAAGCCTATGCGACTCCACTAATTCTAAGGATAATCACCCTTGAGTTAATTATAAAAAAGCTCAAAATTTATTAAATTATGGAATACTAAACTTTAAAAAATTACGTTAAAATATTTAAATTTTCAATTTTTTTAAAAAATAATATAACATTTTTGTTAATATAAATTACGTGATAAGTCTTGTTAAATTAGTATTTTCTTTTCAGGCGACTATCAAATATTAAATATTGTATGTGTATCATATATGAATTTTATTATTTAATTAATTAAAATATCAAAATTTTAAATAATTATATACTCCATATATTTAAATTCATAATTATTTTTAACATTTTTAATTTAATAAATAATAAAATTTATATATAATATAAATATTACATGTGAGAATTACGCGGCATTTATATGAATTTGATATGGCTCGTCGTATCATACACATTAACGAAGAATTTGACAATAGGAGTATTTTTACTAAAAAATAACGTCAATTTTTAAAGTTTAAACGAATATTACAAAATTAAATAAAGTTTATATTTTTTTTACAATTAACTCTATTTTGTGTATGATAGTGTTAATAACAATTAATTTACATCATTTATTAGTATCTAAAAAATTTTCAAACTTTAGCTTAAATATATTTTTAAAAACACTTAATTTTAATTCGTAAATTTCAAACTACTAAAACTCAAACTAATTTATCAAAATTAATTAAACTTAAGCTCAATTAATCTTGTACATTCGAATATAATCAACTTAAATTTAGTTTATTAACTCTAATCAAACCATACTAGATTTGGATTTGGACCAACTTGCCATCCTTACTTTCGCCCGATTATTGTACTTTTTTCTTCAAAAGGGTACCATAATCACACGTGTAGAAGCTTAAAGACCTATAAGTGATCCACATTTAGAGAGAAATTATAAATTAATGGCTTGTGCTGAAATTTACTCTTGTTTAGATTGCATAGACATACAAACATGACGGCGTGTACGACATAAACGAGGTCATGTACAGCCAGACAAAAGCAGCACAGACATCGTGTGACATTAAGCAGCTCGACGTAACTAGCCCACAACATTGTTGTAAAGAATCAAACGTTTAACTAGCCTATAACTTCAGTACATTACTATAAATTATTAGTTCGTAATACAAGTGATTGCTACAAAACTCTTTTCTTTTTCGTCCCCTCTCTTCACTCGGCACTCTTTGAATCCTGCCAACATACTAGTGCGCGCATGTTGGAAATTTTTGCAATCAACTAACCTTGTAACTTTTTATTAGCTGAAAATCTGTAGATGAAAGTTTCAAGGAATGCCAACTGATAGCAGAGAAAGTCATTAGGGAGTCTCTGTTTTTCCTGAATTTTCTCTTGAATCCCTGTCGACAAGCAGAGTTATTACTTCCTCATGCAATCTTGACCATCTTGCTTGCTTCCTTAATTTTGGATCAATCAGGTAATTAGGCACATCACGAAGATAGAGGGGGAAGTTGCTCAGAAATTTGTCATGCTTCAAAAGATCTGATCCATATACAATTAAATGTGCGATGTTCAGCGTACGGAGGAGATTCAGTAGAAAAACTGCAATAAATGGCAATAATTACGTCTCATGGATTCTATTGGAAATGAGCTTTCAACCTAAATTATGAAATGCGATCATTAGAAAAAAAAAAAACAGATACCATATGAGAGCAGTGATGAAATGTTCTAAGAATTTGAAAAACACAAGTAACAACTATGTTCAAAACAACATCCATATGCACATATAATAGAGGTTAAAAGAACTGCATAAAAGCAACGAGCATGCACAGTTTTCAGAGTTGAGTACCTCATTCCTCAAGTTCCAAGCTCATGCTTCCCTGACAGCAACTTTTGTAACACTCTTTGCAGTGTCCTGTAAAAACAACAAACTAGCACTACTCTGGAATCAACTCTTTGCTTCTTCAACAGAAGCAATTCTATCATGCAAGAATTGTCCTTTCATATTTTGGGAGAGCAGACATAGCACCGTAAACATATTTTCTCATGTAACTCTCAAACTCTCTCTAAGCAGATGATTGAATGTAATGTTTCAAGGAGAAGTATCTCAGAATGCTTTATATTGTTCATTGTGAGAATAGTTCGATAACAAATTGGCTTTACCTTATCTCTATTGTTCATCTTTTTGTTGAATTATGCAAACACTTGTATGATGAGAGTGAGTGAAACACTTAAACACAAGTGAATATGAAGCATTTGAAAACTAACAGCTTTGTTGGTCAATGATAACAATGGAAGGCCGTATTAGGCTTTGATCGTGTAAAGACTCTGATAATTTTTCCAATTCCGCTACACCCTTACCAAGTCCCCGTGACAATTGGTATCAAAGCTCGAGGCAGGGTTCTTTATTCATCAACTATCAATGACTAGTGGAAGCAATCTTAAAAGAAGGGTTGCAAAATTAGAGACAATCATTGGTCCTCTAGACCTAATGGTGATAAGAGTATGATTCTTTTGTTGGAACCATTTAAAGTTTCAGTGCAGGAACTTCAACAAACTAAAAGAGTGCTCAAGGAACAGATGAAACATGTAAAAACATAAGAAGATGTTCAACTTCACAAGTAGTTTGCAGGGTTAAGCACAAGTAAAGCTTTGGAGGCAAAATGTAAAAGACCTCCTTAGTGCTAAAGCAGTTGCAAATGACTTGGTGGATCTCCAATTGCCACCACTAATTAGGACCAATGAAAAAGACAAAAAGAACGGTGAAACTCAGAATGACTTAAAGAAAAGCAAAGAGAATGTAGAAGAATCTCCTTAGTGTAAGAGGATTCTTCTAAAGACAAGAAATTGCTTGTTTCATTTGCAAGGGGCCACAATTTACTCGTGCATGCTAAAAAAAAGGTAGGTGACGAGCAAATTAATTCTAGTTGTGAAGGATCAAAGAAAAGGAGGCAAAAACTCGACGAAAGAATGCTACCTCAATACGTCTTTTTTGGGTGCAATCAGTATTGAGAAAGAGCATCCAAGTAAAAGCAAATGCAATAAGTATTGAGAAAGAGCATCCAAGTAAAAGCAAACTCGATAGAGAAGAAAATTGGTATAAGGAAGATTTGTCAATTGAAAGCATGACTTGCTCCTATCTTCAAAATTTTGCTAAGGAGCCTTTGAGGAAACCAACCATGGAGTAGTGTCCACAGATTATTTCACTAAGTAAATTGAATTCATCTGGCGGAGACGGTTTATTAAACCCTTAAGTCCAAATGGCAAAATCATGCAAGTGTTTGCAAGCTTTAGTCAATGCTTGACGTGCAGATTGACATGAAAATTACATGTTGATGAGGGAATAAGGCGAAATCTTGCAAGTAGTCGAGGCAAATAAACAACGTTGATGAAAACTTGAGGCTAGGCGAAAATTGGCATGCACATTAGCAAAAATCTTTGACAATGAACATGATTCAAATGTGAGACCAAATATGATTTACACAACTAATTCAAGCTAAACCCAAGGCTTTGAAGGCATATGACTTCCCCAAGTAAGTCCAAAAATATAAAAATCTATGAGCATTATTATATAGTTAATTTGGATTGTTGTTCAACTTATTCCTAGAACAGTGCAACTATTCTATGAGTCTACTTTAATGGACCATGCACTAAGATGTGCAGGATGGCTAACCAAAAGTTTATTAAGACACTTGTTGATTTAAGAAGCGAAGAAGTGACAACAAATGACAAGAACATGGATTAGTAGGCTAAAAAACATGAAGCATTACTTTAAAAAGAGGGATCACTTATTCAAGTAGTTGAAAAGTGATTCAATGATCTGGCAATAGGGTGGAATATTTCCCAAACCATACTCTCCATTATCTTAGTAAGCTCAACAGTCTAAGTGATGTAATCCTTACTAATTAATTAAAATTAGTTGAAGAAGTGACAATTCCTCACTAACTTAGTGAGTTAGCAGGAAAGATGAATGATTTAGCTTACTTGATCCCCAAGTTCTTGTAAGTTCATATAAAGGCATCATATTTTGCTCATTTTAGTATGTAGTACATTCAATCATCTTCTTAGAATGAGTTTGAGCTTTATAAAAAAGTCTTATTATAATAAACTTCGAATAGAAAGGTCTTAAATATTCTTTGTAAAGAGCTTCAAGAATGAAGTATCTTAAGGCCCTTTGTATTTCTTATTAGCAAAATAGTTTAATAAAAGATTGACGTTGTGCTAAAAACTAAAAGAGTTCAGCTATTTTGTTGACAATCATGAAAGAAGGCTGAGTTCACCCACAAAGAACTTAAATTTAATTGTCGCTCAAGGAATTAAGCTATTTTGTTCAATTCTGTAGTTCCTTGAAAAAGTCCTTGTGACATCTTATGATTGAATGTAATGCTTTAATTGCTACCACCAATTTGGTCTAGCTAAGAGTATGAATAACAATGGGTCGAGCTCAGAGCTTTGTTTCCTTCAACAAACGACCCAAAACCCAATCGAGATTGAACAGACTCGAAAAGTTTGATCAAGTTTTATCTCACCCATTCAAAAAAGTGATGACATTTTTTGTCAACTTCGTTTGTTTCACCCTTTCAATAAAATGATATCGTTTTTGTCAATAGTTTCACGCTCTTCAGGACCAGATCGGACTACAGATACTTCTTAAAATTTTTTACAATAAACACCCAAGACCTTTCTACTAGAAAGTCTGTGATGAGACTTACTCACAAAGCTCTCATACTCTCTCTAAACAGATGATTGTATATACTACCTTCTTCAAATGAACGGCATAGAATGTCTTAATATAGACTTACAAGAATTTAGGGACCAAGTAAACTAATTCACCCACTTTCACTATTAACCCACTAAGTTAGTGAGGAGTTACCACTTCTTCCACTAACTCTACCTAGTCAGAAAAGAGTTACACCACTTAGGTCACTAACTCCACTAAGATAATGGAGAACATGGTTTCGAAACATGTACCACTTTGTTGTCACACCACCAAACAACTTTCTCACTACTTGAAGAAGTGCTCCACTTTGTAAGGTAGTGCTCCACTTTCTTTAACTCACCATTACATGTTCTTGTCATATGTCGCCACATCATCGCATCTTGAACCTACAAGTGTCTTAATGAGCCTTTGGTTAGCCATAGCCATATTGGTGCATGATATATCCAAGCCCACTTATAGTGCAATCACATTGCTCTATGACTAAGTTAAGCAATAGTTTGTGCCACTGTATCAAGTCTTAAAGATTTTAGTACCTTTAAACTTTCTCATTGAATTCAAGTATCTTCACACACTCCCAGATTTCACACAACTTAGAGGCACCAATCCACATCAATGTATACCAACTCTCGCCTAGCTTAAGTTTTCTCGAGATTACACATTTGTCTCGCCTATTAGAATTCGCCTTATTCCCTTGAAAACGTGTCATATTCATGCCATCTAGCATATCAAGCATTACCTAAGCCTCGCCAACACTTGTACAATTCTATCATTTGAACTTAAGGGTATAACATATAGCTTCTAGGGGACTAGAAAATGACACATACTTCCTAGTCTAGTTCTTACGTGAGTAAGAAATGGAACATATCCAATATCAAGAAATCAAGGAGCAATCAGGAAGTAAAATAGATGCAAGTGCAACCCTAATTAATGTAAAGAAATGGTTGTACTTATAAGATGCAAACACAAACTAAAATTATGTCTCCATTTTGTGCAACCAACTCACAAGAGAGACAAAAGCATCGATTCTAGCTCTTCCAATACGTCGAATTCTGTAAATATATCCTGCAGGACTTCAAAGCATGTTATAATTTATCACCTGCATGGTAGGGAGAAAAAAAGAAAGAAATAGCACTAAAGTGTGTAACATGCGGCTGAACAAATCACAAAATTGTCATATACATAATCCTTGCCAATGCGTTACGACTTATCATCTTTGTCACTATGAGGTACATCAGATATCTTTAATATGGAAGCAAAGAAGAAAAGTTGAACAAGATATTAAACATGACCTTAAGTAAAATTTGACCACTGGTAGACAGGCAGCAAAAGAAAGCAATTTATCAAATGGAGTAGCAAACTTTTAGTATAATAAATCAAAAGCTAATAAAATCTCAAATAATGGTAGAAAAATAATTCATTTGTTTATAATTAAACATTAAAGAAAATGAGATTGCACCTAGATCATAATATTTTCAATAAGCAGACAAACTTCAATGTACAATCTATGCATGAAATTGTCAATATGAGAAGGTAAAGTACAATATGTAACGGTGCGAGAAAACAAAAAATTTGACGTGACATCTTCTTAGCTATAACATATCCTAGAAAAAACCCAAGTCTAGTTTAATTTATAAATTACCAGTTTGTAAAATTGCAGCAAGAAGACCCCAGCCATAAGTTGAATATCAAACCCAAAGTATTAGCTTACCATGTGTACATTTTGAAGTCAATTCCTCTAACTACTCCAAATTCAATATCCAACTTTTACAATATGTTTTCTGTACTTTCTTGATTTACCAAGACTCCCACCATTAACTTGTTCCTTCTCTTGGGATTCACTGTCATCAATTGCTATCAAGTAGTCAAAGAGCTCAGCATTGAATTCCTGAAGAAAAAAAACACCATGCAAGTCAAGACGAAGCAACAATATGTTTTAACATCTGTTTTTAATGATATTTCAAATTAGAAACTTCTGTTTGGATTATCTTTACTCTTAGCAAGCTCATAATTTTTTAAACTTAGAACAAAACATAACTCAAGAATATGGAGACGAGAATTCTAGGGCAACTCTGCTTTTGAAACAGCAGACTTGATACCAAACTATTAAAAGACAAATAGCAATAGGTAGAAGCAAACGAATCAAAAGCATAACAGAAGTATCAAAATTCAGTACTTCAGATTCAAAGAGGCGTAAAGAAAAAATAAAAATTAACTATATGACAATGTGTTAGGCCTCCAATTATGCACGTATATTCCAGAAGAGCAAAGCAAGGGGTAGCTGAGTAAAAGGCTATTCCATTCT
>JANKYE010000223.1:25967679-25984347 GCA_032467995.1 Erythroxylum dillonii
ATAATCTCTTACTTAATATTACATACGAGATTAAAATAAATTTGATTAATTAAACATAATTTATATTTAAGTTTTACATAATATATAATTATCGTCAATAATATAATTATAATTACATTAACATTAACACATTTTAATTTTATTTAACAAACAAAAACTACAAGTAGAAAATGAAAAAATGGAATAAAAAATATAAGTAAAATCAAACGAATTCTTAATCTTTATTCTCTAGTTTATCCACGAGAGGAAATAATGTGAATAATGCATTTCCTCTACTTCCTATTGTTAATGGATTAAATAAAAAATTGAAGTAGGAGATAAAATTTTTTATAATTTAATAACATTTTTATTTTTAATTTTAAAAAATATTTCTAATTTTTAATTTTAAAAACTATTTTTAATATCGATTAAAAATAACAAAGATATATACGCGGTATGATCATCAAATATAAGCTAGTCAAATGTTACTATTATATTAATAAAACATGGTTCTCAAATTCGATTTGAACTCAATTAATATTGAAATATATTTATAATTAATTAATAATTTAAGGAAAATTTTAAAGCAAGTAATTCTTTCTAACTTTTATTTTCTTAAACTTTTTTCTTTTTCAACGTCTTGTTCCAATATATATAGAAAAGCCTTTATGGGCATGCCCGATTTCATAGTCTAATAGTATAAAGATGGAATTGGGAAGTTGAAGACAGCAAATGTTGTTTATGTTCTTTCTTAGTGGCGTTTGTCCTAAACGAATAATCGATTGAGTGTCCCTTATCCATTAATCTTATCTGCTATAGTCAAAGCTTTAGTTTTTCTTTTAGCAGAATGCTATAGTCAAAGCTTTCTTCTTTTTTCTTCTGGAAAATATGGTATGGTATGGTATCTTGACTCTTGAGTCGGCACAACAACGAAGCGTGGAAGGAAATGTAAAAGAGAGAACTTCAATGGCGTCACTCAAATTTCGAATCACAACTTGGAAAGACTTCTTTGATCCTTTTCTTTTCAGGTAAAAGCTCGTTCGTCTGAACCTCTTTTATCTTTGCAGTTACACATGTAACGTTGACCTCACTGCCTTATCTAACTACATGACAAAAGCCAGATAGTTAGTGGCTAACAAATGTTTAATGACTTCGATTAATGCTTAATTGAGGGGACCAGATCTTCTGTCCAGTTTTACTATGTCTTATTCTGTCTCGTAAAATCTCAACCGTTTATTTTGCGGACCCACGCGGGACCTACGTAAATAAACGGCTAAGATTTATTGGACACAATAAGACACCACAATATTGGACAGAAGATCTGGACTCTTAATTGAGATGCTTGGGTTGTCAAAACCAATTTTTAATTTCATAAGAGTTATCCTGACTGAGTAAAATTGCGCTCAACTTACATGGTAAAACATAAGATATTTGATCATAAGCAATTTCACTCTACAATAGACTATAGTCTTTAAGAAACAAATCAACTGTGAGTAATATTAATAAAAAATTGAGAGATACAAAACTTAAGCAGTAGTATTTTGAAACTCGGATCGGTCATCAAATTGGAGGCCTTATTAACTACCGGTTTGACCGGTTCGAACAGTTCAACCACCGGTTGAACCAATGTAATGTCATAATTATGCAATAATTATATTTAATTATATATAATATTAATAATGTTAAAAAATATCAAATAATAAAAAATTGTTGAACCAGTGACCGAACCGGTCGGACCGGTCCGATTCGACCGGTCAATTGACTGGTTTTTACCAGTTTGAACTGGTTCAATTGAAGACTGATTTTTTAGGATTAACCGGACTGGATAGCCAATCGATCACCGGTCAAACCGGCCAGTACGAGTTTTAAAACTATGTTAAACAATTTGAACATATTGAAAGTAACACTCTGACACTTAATGAGAAGATCGGAGTTACAAGATTAGAAAAAACCAAAAAATATTAAGAGGAAGTGATTAAAAAAATGATAACTTTGTTAGAACTTACAAAAAATATGACTTTTAATGGAAAATTTTGACGTACTAGAATAAGACTAAATGATCTCAAATAGAAAGGTCCTTCTTTTTTTCACAGGCTTTTTAAATATTTTTTTTTTATTTTATGACTTATATTTAGCCTAAATATTTAATTTGTAGTACCTCTCTCTTAGTTATTTAGCCTAAACATTTTCTCGTTTAATCTAAATATTTTCTTATAATGACTTATTTGACTTACTTATTTACTTATGTCTTTCTTTTTTGTGAATTTATTTACTTATTTTATCTTTTTTCTTTTCCTTGTTATATTTTATTGTATTACTTTTTATTTTTATTTATATGTATTTTATTATATTTTATTATCTTTATGTCTAATTTTATTTTTGTAGTATTATTATTACTTTATTATTTCAATATGTATATTTTCATATGAATGTATCAAAAATAGTCTCTTTATTAGTTAGAAATAAGACTGAGTACTTATGGATCTCCTTAGACCACACGTACTAACGAAATTTTTATTAAATCATTGTTGTTGTTGTTGTTTTTTTTTTAAGATCTTGTGACTAAATTTTCTGAAAATTTGAAAACTTCATATTAAAGTGTAAAACTTATTTTATCTTAAATATTACCATCAATTATTTGAATTGAATTTCTTGTTTAATTTAAACTAACAAGTTTATTAAATGTCAAATTAATATTTTAGTTTGAGTTCATATAATATATAAAAATTTTACAAATTCAAAAAAAGCTCAAAATTCGAAAAATTTTGATCGGAATCAAACTTTTTATAAAAATTTCAAATAGAATATGAGCTATGCATAATTTGCCAAAAAAATTAGAAGCTAACTAGTGGTTTATTTCCATTAATCAAATTTAACAATGAGTTAAGATGGGCAATATGACAATTATTTTGTTAATCGAGGACTAGACTAAGAAATGGAAATGTTGCACCTAAGTTCCAGAACAGGTAACAAATGTTTTAAGGCAAACTGCAAGTTAACATGAAGCTCACCTTGGGAAGTAGCTCCACCTGCAAAATTAATATTGCACAAATTGCTGAAAGGGACTTCTTAGTGCCCATCTTTACTTATGTTTAAGGTTAGGGATCACAATAAGATAATCCATGAGCTTAAATTCAGGTGTTTTTATTGGCCCAACTCATAGATCAAATCAGGCTCAAATCAGTCCGAACCTAATTTTATTAAGTTTAGAAGAATTATGTTTTAGGCAAACTTCGACTTAATAAAAAATATTTTATACTTTTAATTTTAAAAAATTATTTAAAAAAAGTTAACAAGACCGACTCATAGACCATTTTATTATCATCCCTATTTAAGGTTTAAAAAGCTTACATTCAACTTAATTAATTTTCAACCTTATTTTCAAAAATTGTACATACTAATTAAAATAGATGAGCTCAGTTTATAATAATAATTTATGATAATATAAATCATATTGGGAAGTTTTTTCAGGCCTTACTCTTACGTGGAACATCGGATTTCGCCGGGTTGAGCTGGAAGTCGATTTTACAACAGTGGTGACTCTCCTGTCCTTTTCCGATAGTCACACTCAGGCGCTCAATCTGATCATTATGGGTATTCATGAGCTGTTTGCTTGTAATCGGACTGTTGTGTATCGCCATATCTATCGAGAGGGTAACCGTTGTGTTGACTGACTCACAAATCATGCAGCCCACTTTTCTGTAAACGTCCATTATTTACCTACTACACCTATCGGATGCCATCATATCTTTCTTGCAGATATGTCTGGGTTTCAATTCCTGCATCTCGACCTGTAATTTTCTTAATTTATTCCTCTCAATTAAAAAAAAAAAGGTGGCCTCAGTTGGCTACACTTTCACCTAGATGGTCCAAATCGTACAACCCTGGGGCTTTTCTCGGCTGAAATAACAACGGCCAGAACATGAATGCCGACAAACCAACACAGTGTTGGGGCTCTATTCGTTCACCGGAAAGGATATATATATATTATTATTACATTGCTTAGATAGCTAACCGAAAGTGAAATGTCCACAAAATGGAACCCATTGCGTTTTGTGGTACAAAATGTTTTGTTGGAAGGCTTAAAATTAAAATGTTCTGAGGTCCTTTTCTTTCATGCTCTTCCAACCTCAAGAAGCTTACTCTAAACCCCTTTGGTCCCGCGGACACCATCAAATCCCTCTCGTTGTTTGACAGCTTCTTGGTCTCATTCCTGTCACCTCCAGCTAATCCATAGTTGGTGCTAGATGGACATGTATAATTTTGAGGTATCTGGGGTAATACGGAGCGTGTTGACTTATATACATATATATAGTCGTGTGCCTCATCTTCGGTCCATGTACCCCTAAATGAGTAATGTATTTCAAACCGTACTTCCAACATAAAGAATCAGTTAATATGACATTTTTTATGATGGTGTTGAAGATCAGACAAAACTTACAATTGGGCCATGAGTTCACTATCATTATCTTTGCGACCCAAAGCTTAAAATTGGGTTCTGATATTATACTCGATAATGACACCTTCGGTGTCCACCGATCCCAATATGCAATGATATAGATGATGGGACTTAATCTCTGGCCAGAAAGAAGTACAAGTGTTCATATATCAATCTATGAAGTTTGTTGGCACCGTGTTGTAGGTCTGAAGGTGATGACTTAACATGCTTAGATTTGACAAAATGGATCCTGCCTCAGTCGATTTAATGTAAAGTAAATGGCTTAAATTCAAATTGATCAATTTTATATTAAGAGGAATAATTTAAATGCTTTTATCAAATCGAGATCATTTTTATATTAAAAATAATGTTTGAATAATTATATCAAAATAACATTATTTTAAATTATTCGAATTAGCTAAAATTTTGCCGGACTTAAAATTAGAGTTGAATTAACTATCTTTTTAATTTTAGATTTAGTTCGACTCGACTCGATCTCGTATTAAGATTAACAAAACCACGTTCATGTTTACTTGATTTTAACTAAAACCATAAGCTCCGTTCTAACTAGGAATGTAATTATATGACTGACTCTTTTAGGAAATTCATCGAGGGAATGTAAACATATAAAATAGATTTATCTTCATATGTACTATAAGAAATTTACCTAGTTAGTTACAAAAGTGTATTTTCTTTATCGTTCTATTAATTTGATTTTAAGCCATCTTACTTTTTCTAGAGAAAATTAGAGATAAAAGATTATTTTATCAATTTTAATTCAAATTTAGAATAAATAAATATTTTTTAAGTTCAATTAGTCGTAAAAAAATTAAATTGATACAATTCAAAATATTTAAATATTTAAATTCAATTAAATTTAGAGTTAGACTTAGACTTTAGAAGACTCAACCTTAAAAGTTAAAATTATATTATTTAAATATGCATAACTATGTTAACAAAAAGCATAATCAAATTTTTTATTCAATTCAGTTCTTTCATTCATGAAAAATGATCACCCTTTGTATCAATTATAATAGTTAGAATCAAGAGATTTGATTCTTTTGATTTCTTACATATTCCTTCTTAAATTTTCTTCTAAATAATAATGTTTGAAACCTGAAATAGTTTATTTTTAAAATTTAACGTACTCAATACATAAGACTTCTTGTTTTACAAAAGCCTGAAGAGATTTATAATGTCTTCAGTTTGTAATTTTTATAAAAGATTGTTTTTGTGATTCAAACCTAGGACCTTTTAATTACAAATGAGCAACTTCTTCTATTCATCAAAAAAATACTTATTTCCAACAGTTACATATTGTACATAAGAGCTGAAAATCTTCAAATGCTTGTCACCATTCAATGATTTCCAATGAAGGTCTCCACATGACAAAGTTGCTGTCGTTCCAAATTTTCATGTCCATTTGCACTTAATTTTGTGGTCTGAATTTCTCCATCACCTTGTAAAACAAAAGGGAATCATAGGAAGGAAGAGATATTAGAGAAAAACGTGAAATGTGATTGGCTAAATCATTAGAACCTGAACAAGGTGGAGGCAGGCAGGACGTTTCATAAGATAAAAGGGCCAAGCTTTGATTATTTCATGGGTCATCCTGATTCCAGACAACAATAATCCACCTTTTAGAGATGCAAGCCAAAGACATGGACAAGCACACGTTCGCTTTGATTCGGTGGACAAAACCAACGATCTTACCTTTTTTCTTGTTATTTGCCCGTCGATGGTGATCTATGAGGAGGTCTTGCATTCATAAAAATCAAACTCTTTGGATTACAAGAAGAATCTAATCGCAAGGACGAAATTTAAAGAAGTTGACGGAAGGGTACTAGTAGAAGTGGAGCCTCCAATTTAATTTGACTCAAGACGAAAATATTTATCGACTCCGGACATGATAAAAATCAATAGATCGATATGGGTAACAGTGTATGTATCTATACCAGAAAAATCACTCCATCAAGTAAGGATAGGCCATGTACTTATTGAAATTTTAATATGGGTAGAGTGTAGAGTCCATTAACAAGAATTAGACTTGGGTCATCTATTATTATCCAAATAACTAGAACTAGTTGTTTGGATAGTTGACCCTTACCACTTATAAACCCTTTAACATTTTCATGTCTAGACAATATGAGACACTCTAACACTCTCCATTAAGTGCAACTGAGACTGGACATCCAATTGTCACTTGAAATATACGCAGTGGTAACCGGACCGGGCCGCTGGAACTGGACATTCAGATGGACAATTGAGAAATTAATAAATCCGAACCAAACATGCTCTGATACCATATTGAAATTTTAATATGGGTAGAGTGTAGAACACGCTAACAAGAATTAGGCTTTGATCAACTATTATCTAAATAACTAGAACTAGTTGTTTGGATAGTTAACCCTTACCACTTATAAACCTTTAACATTTTCATGTCTAGGCAATATGAGACACTCTAACATACATGTTAAGTGACCGTTTCACCACAATAGCTTAAGCTATTGTGTGAGGCCAACTTAATTAGTTTAATATATTCACTAACACACCTCCTCAAGAGGAAGTCTTTTAGGCTTGAAACTTGCACATGCCCACTCTATCTTGTGTGGAATAATAGGTAAGTGGTAGAATTTGAACTCATGACCACTTGATCATAAAGGCTCTAATACCATGTTAAATTTTTAATATGGGTAGAGTATAGAGCCCACTAACAAGAATTAGGCTTGGGTCAACTATTATCCAAATAACTAGAACTAGTTGTTTGGATAGTTGACCCTTACCACTTATAAACTTTTTAACATCTTCATGTCTAGGCAATATGAGACACTCTAACAACACTAATATTAAATTTGGACTAATTTTGTATTTTTAAAATATATTTTTGCATTTCAAAACTATTAGAAATAAATATTAAAAATAATTTTACACATTTTTTAGTCTATTATAACATAAATTATTATATGATTAATCATATCGTGATTTTAACCTGAATAAAAATTAAACTTATAAAATTAGAGATTTAAGGTTTAATTGATATTAAATCGTCATAAAATTGATTAAAAATTAAAAAAATTGAATAAAATTAAAATTAATTGGTTTATTTTAATTTATAAAATTTATTAATAAATACAAATTAATTAAATAATTAATAAATTGATATTTTTAATAATAAGAGTTATCGCAAATCACTTGCAACTAAGTATAAATCATCATCTTCTTCGCATTTATGTTCTTTGTTTCGTTCTAGTAATCAGGAAGAGGGAACTACACTTGCAGCGAGTGGTCAAGTTGGGTCTGCCCTAACTCGACCTTCTTAACAGGTAGCTGAATTATTCAAACTGTTTTAAAAAAGAGATTATTTTGATTTTATTTTTAAAATTTTAAATTTATAAATTAAAGCAGTATTATTTAAAAATTAAATCAAAACAATATTATTTATACAAAGGAGGTTTAATATATTAAAATTAATTGTCTAAAATTAATTCTAATTTAAATTTGATTAATTTAATTCTGATCGGTTAATTTTTAATTTAATTTATTTTGTCAAATTTATTAATTATAATTTTACTTTGATGATGAAGGGCAATCCTTTTTATTATTTAGAAAATGTACTTCATTTAAAACATTTTAAAATTTATATATTCTGCTATATTTCATTAAATCTTTAATAACATTATTTTAAAGGATAAAAACTAATAAAAAGGTTGTGATGAAACATAGGTTATACAATAATCTTTTAGTGACAACTTAATTAAAAAGGTGACGGATAAGCTTGAAATTTGATCGAGTCTAAATCATGTCTAATTATTATTATTTATATTTATAATTAAAAAAAGTTATTTTAATTAAACCCATGTTATTTTTATTTGATATATTTAAGACTTCACTTCAAGTTGGGTTGGAAAACTTCAAAGGTTTAAAATATTTAATCTATATTAAACTGTTATAAAATTAGTTAAAGATTAAGTAAAGTTAAAGAATTTAAATATGATTGAAAGATATTGTCTTTACTAATCGAAATTTTTGACATTTAATTAAAAAAATTATCAAATGAAAATTAAATGATTTATTTTAATTTATAAGAATTTATTAATTTACAAAATTAATCTATTAATTAATAAATTAACTGATATTTAACAACAAAAATTATTAAAATAAATCAAACTGAAAAGTTAAAAATCGAACTAAAAAATTAGAGTGTTAAAGATTTTCATGGTTTAATAGGTTAAATTTTTTAATGATTGATTTTTTTTGAAATTTCAGTAAGAAAATCAATAAAAGGGATTAAAGTAAGATTTAAAAAAGTTAAAATAAGAAATATTGCTAATGTCGGAGGATTAAGAAACAAAAAAAAGGCATTAAAATGGGAAAGCCACGCTTAATAGAAGGATTAAGGCTACAGCAGGAGGCCTCCTTAGGGACAACACCGAAATATGGATAGGGGGTTTTGCGCACAATATAAGTTTCTGTACATCCGTTTGTGCTGAGTTGTGGGGAGATTTTTCAGGTTTGCAACTTGCATGGACGCTAGGATATTGGAAGGTGGAACTTAAAGTGGACTCACGGATAGTCGTTAATCTATTATCCTCCTCCGTAACATCATTTGTCCCATACAACACTTTACTCTTGGGGATTAAACAACTCCTCAAACAAGGGTAGATGGTGAAAGTTAGGCAAATCTACCGTGAAGCTAATCAAGCTGCGGATTAGCTAGTAAATCATTCTAAGACTCTACCCCTTGGCATTTATTGACATCAAAACCTGCCTGTGGGTTGCTCTCAATGTTGCGAGATCCGTTCCGTTCCGGATCCGGACAACCATCGGTACGACCAAAAATATCTGTCAGTACCGGTGGTTTTCGGTTGGTACCAGCCAGTACCGACAATATCGGAACATACCAGCCGGTACTAGGGGTAAGCATTCGGGTAATTCGGGCTGAAATTTCACTGTTTGGGCCCGGCCCGAATTACCCGAATTTTTTTCACCTTACCCGGCCCGAACCCGAATTTTTTCTAACCCGAGCTTACCCGACCCGAATTACCGAATTACCGTAATTACCCGAATTACCCAAAATTTTATAACGTAATTCGGGTAATTGGGTCGGCTCGAAATTTTTTGGAGTTACCCGACCCCGGCCCGAAAATAATTCGGGTAAAACCCGAATTACCCGAAATTCGAAAATTTGTTACCCGAATTAATTCGGGCCGGCCCGAATAATGCTCACCCCTAGCCGGTCGCCTTTGCTCTTCCCATCGTTGTCGTCGGTCACCTCCTCGTCGACGCTTGCCTCCTCGACGCTCGCTTCCTTCTCTGATTCTCGTCAGCTTCGCTTCGTCATTCCTCCACACAAACCCAACGCCACCACCACCTTCTCCGGTTCTCGCCGTCGCACCATAGCACTGCAACATCGAAGGGAAACCACCGGAGACGCAACCGAAGCCACTAGAGACGGGTCGACCCCCTGACCTGTGACAAAACCTGAAGACCCGCTAAGAGACCCAAAGTCGGTTTTATAATTTTTTTTCTGATTTCTAAAATTTCATGCCATTTGCTTGTTTTTTGTTGTGTTAGATTGGATTGTTGGATAGTTGGAATGTTGGATTGTGAAAATGTAAATTATCTGGTGGATTTGGTATTTTGGTTGGATCGGTGTTGGACAGTTGATGTTGGATCCTGAACTTTTCATGGAAGCTAGAACTGTTAAATGAGAAATTGTTGGCGATTATTCATATGTAAAGAAAAGGAGAAGTCTTGAGTTTGAAATGAAATAGAAAAGATGGTTTTGGTACAAGATGAGTTATATATGATTGTTGGAAGTGAAAAGCTGGAAAATGAAAGTGAAACATGTTCATTAAGTATGCTTCGGTATTTTAGCCATTCCTTTTGTTCTAGTTATCCGAATGAGATGGTTTTTGATTTGGATTAAACTAGAGAGATAAGGCTACAAATTGTTTGATGAAATTGAGTTTTAATTCAGTCTCTAAGAATATCAATTGTTGAGTGGAAGTTGTGCATAGAATATTGTTTCAACATAAGAACAGTTTGACATGTTTAGGATATAACTTTCAGATTACTGAACCAAATTGAATGGTTTTGATGTCATTAGAAAATTAAGACAATAAGGAACATTTTTTCTAGAAGGAAGTGGTATCAAATTCCTTCAATTACATAATTAGAAAAGGTCTTGATTTTTGGAAGGAGCTAAGCATGATTTAAATGAATTTTGAGGTCTTGATAGATTAATTATTCTATTTTTATGGAGTTGATTAGCATGTTAATGTGAGTAAGATCACATGACATGGATTAAATTGAATTAAGGTGGTAAGATTGCATGAGGGCATTTTGGGAAGACCACTTAAGCCTTTTAAGTTACAAGGCTTACAATGTAAGGGCAAATTGGAAATTTTAGACTCGTTAATGGCAAGATTGTAAATAAAAAGTGTGGGTTTGCTTTTAAGGAAGAGGGAAGCACAAAAATGGGAGAGAAAACAAAGAAAAGAGAGAGATCGTGGAGAAGAGGAGAAAAGAAAGAAAGCCATGTTAGGTTTTGATTTTTCTTAGTCTTGAAGAGTGATTTTGAAGTTGCTCAAGAAGGGAAAAAGGAAGAGGAGGATTAGAGCTTCCATTAGAGTCAAGAAAATCATTCTTTGGTGGAGGTTCAAGGTAAGTTGGATCTTAAGATTTTGTATTTTTGAAAGTTTTTTGGTTCATATAGCCTAAGAAATGTATGAGTTTAAGTTTTCTAAGATCAATTTTGGAGATTATGTATTGTGGGTTGTCCAATTTGAATTCCTTTTGATTTGAGAATGTTGCCTTTGATGAAGGAAAGTAAGAGAGGCAAAAAGGAGCAAGAGATGAGGCTTTTGAGCAAGGTTTGCAAGTAAGTAAATAAGGTAGGTTTCATGTTTATAATTGATTAATGAGTCATTGATGTTTTTTTATCCTAATCAAGAAAGTAAAATGATTTCAATTACTTCAATAAATGTTTCTTTTCTTGCTTTTGATTGATTTGAGAAATTGCTACATGTTTAATGTATGAAATGTTGATGATGCATTGTGAATTGCTACAAGAAAGGGTTTTTTGAAAAATTGCATGATCAAGTTTTCGAAATTTTGCCATTTGGATAATCTATTTTCAAGCCATGAATTTCATGTTATGTGAGTTTGTGGTAGTCTCTCAAAAATCGTCACGTGCACGTTGACCTATGAATAGGCTTCTCCCGCCTGCCCGCTAGTGTTACGGAACTCCTTCAAAGTCTCCCTCAAGTTTACGGCTACATAAGACCATCATATGGAAATATGTAGTGCGTCATAAATATGGACCTACCCAAACCATTTATGATGTGCTTATGTGTTTATGAATTGTGAAAAAGTTGAAAAATGCATAAATTATGTTGTTGTGATTTTGATTACATGACAAAAGTTTGAGAAACGTGAGTTTTATGATTCAATAAGGATTTTTATGACAATGAACTTTTTGAACAGTTTTGCTTGTTATTTGTTATAAACTTGTTACCCACGAGCTTTTAAAGCTCACCCCTACTCTCTTTCCTCAATTCAGGTGATGAGCAAGAGATCAAGTGAAAGTGACTCATGACATAAACTCGAATTTACATGTTTTGTGTTGCTTTGGAGTAATTCATGTAAAACAAAGTTGTAATTGCATTTTGAGCACTTATTATTCAAGTGTTTTGTGTAATTTGGAGATTTCGGAATATTAATGTATTGTGGCTTGAACTGCTATTAAAGTTTGTAAAACTCTTTTTTTTAGGTTAATGAAAAATGGACTTGTGTATGGACAAGAAATGTAAATTTGTATATAGATGATTATGATGAATGTTGAGCATGAATAGTTGATATATGTATATATATATACACACACACACATCAGTGAGATATTATGGAAAAGACACATAAGAATTTTGGATGATGAGATGTAGCTAAATACGACAAGTCAAATGAGCTGAGATTTAAGAATGGATGAAGAAAAGTTATAAAATGAGGTGGAGTTGAAAAATGACTTAATTATGGATGAGGTTAAGTTGGAATTAAGTACACTTAAAGAAGTAATACATTTGAATTGATGAACTTTGAATATGAGTTGCTATTACTTGTAAGTGAAATGTTATGGAAAAGAAAGATAGGAATTATGAATGGACAAGAATGATGTTGCATTAGTTAAGGAAGTGAATTTGAGACAAATTTCAAGTTTTTCATAAGGGAAAATTGTGTTCTAAATTCAAAGGAAAAACTGTATCTATTTAGGTAGAATTAGCCAAAATTGTCTTCTTAGCCAAAATTGTCTTCTTGGAGGTTGTAGATGATCTTTTTAGCTTTCTGACATTATAAAGTTTGTAATTTTTGGACATCGAAATGGAAAGTTATGATTGTTACAAGTTATGATGTTGCATAGGATTTGTGTATGAGACAGTTATGATAAATGATAGGAAATTGTGGTTTTGATGAGTCAAATGAGTTGAGAATTGAGATTGTTGTGAGATAAATTTGGTATTTGAGTTGTTATGAAGTGATTTGACACTAGAAGAGTTGATTTTGGGGAGATATTGAGTGAATATGATGTTAGATTGGATGTAGGAAGCATTGGAGGGGTTTGGGAAACCCCTATATCCGTTTAACAGACTTTAGGTCCGTTTAACAGACCTTTACGGGTCAAAAAGGGCCCTTAGCTTCGCCCATGTCTGTTTAACGGACCTTCTTTGGTGAAAAAAGTGCTCCTAAGCCAGTCTATGTCTGTTAAACGGACATTCACGGGATAGCTTCCGTAAATCGCAAATTTTGACCCTTTTTGTGACCTAATCTCGCTTTATGGTCTTCATGAAAGTTTTAGATCTGGAAGTCTTCTTTCCAATGGTCTAAAAACGAACTCAATCAAAAATTTCTATCAAAAGTTATGGTAATCGAGCCAAAACATGTTATTGCATGATTGAGGGTTTATACATGTTCGATTCTTTCGGCTATAACTTCCTCACCTAACCTCCAAATGAAGTGATTCTTAAAGCAATAGATTCATAAGACATGTATCCATCTCTCCATGAAAATTTGTATCTTTTGGAGTTAATTTGAGAAAGATTGATGGAAAAAAACTGAGGAATCGGTTGGGAGAGCATGAGTAGGGTATGAACACATTTTAGCTTTTTAAGCATATCTTGATCTATAGAGCTCCGATTAAGATGGTTCTTTCTTCAAAGCAAACTTGAGACTTAGAGCTATGATTTCTTTGAAGAAGTAAAATTAAAATTCTGGTTTGAATATTTCCAAATTCTATTCACAAATTAGGAGAAATGAGTTTGAGTATAGTGACTGATCTGTGTGGGCACGTCATTGAACAAATTGTAAGGAAAATTTTTGGGATATTCTCAAAGTAAGAAGATGAACCGATGACAGTTAAAGAGATTACAAGGAACCACACTCAAGTATTATGGTATAAGCAAGAGTTGGATTCCGGAATCAAGCGGGATCCAACGGATGTATGAGTCCGCAAGAGTTGGGTTCTGGAATCAGGTCCCAACAGTTGGAGACTTGGATAGTTGGATGGTTTTTTTGTGATGTTGGCTTGTTGCATGACTGATCTGGGTTTTGAAATTTTCATGGATGATGCACCGTGTTGGTTCATGGTTGGATGATGCATGGTGGTGTTGGTTGGAATTTTCTGAAATGTTGAATCTTAAATAAATGTCATTTGTGTTGTTTTGGTTTGCAATTAGCTTTTGATTATATGAAGTTGCAAATTATAAATTAAGGGCATAAATTTATAACATAATGAAACTTGTTAACGGTTTACCTTGAAAGTTGACAAGAAAAAATTGTAATTTAAGGCACAAAATTAGAATATAATGAAAAATCATTTTTAAGTCAACAAATGTAGAAATTGAATTTGCAATGGTTTGATACTTCGATTGGCAATATAAAAGGGCTATTGTTAAGAGTTAAGATCCTTAGAATCAAACTGAAAATTTTGTAACTCTTAATTTGAAAATTGACATACTATAAATAACATACATATAATTTTTGCACTCTCACATGATTTTTATCAAATTAAATATTGGTTTTATAATAAAATGAAATTGTTGATGATGATTGAAATAAAAGTTGTTAATGTATGTTTTGTGATTGTGTGAAATTGGAAATTATTAGAAATTGATAAAAAAAATGAAATTGTTAATGTATGTTTTGTGATTGTGTGAAATTGAAAATTGTTAGAAATTGATAAAAAAGGAAGTTGTTGATGTATGTTTTGTGATTGTGTGAAATTGGAAATTGTTAGAAATTGATAAAAATGGAAGTTGTTAAGTATGTTTTGTGATTGTGTGGAATTGGAAATTGATAAAAATGGAATTTGTTGATGTATGTTTTGAGATTGTTGGAAATTGAAAATTGTTAGAAATTTATCAAAATGGAAATTGAAGATGTATGTATTGTGATTGTAGGAAATTGGAACTTGTTGGAAATAGAATTTGTTGATGTAAGTTTGTGATAGTTGGAAATTGGAAATTGTTAGAAATTGAAAAAAATGGAAATCGTAGATGTATGTTTTGTTATTGTGAGAAATTGGAACTTGTTGGAAATGGAAGTTGTTAATGTATGTTTTGTGATTGTTGGAAATTGAAAATTGTTAAAAATTGATAAAAATGAAAGTTGTTGATGTATGTTTCTTGATTGTTGAAAATTGACAAAAATGGAAATTGTAGATGTATGTTTTGTGATTGTTGGAAATTGCAAATTGTTGGAAATGGAATTTGTTGATGTATGTTTTGTGATTGTGTGAAATTGAAAATTGTTAGAAATTGATAAAAATTGAAGTTGTTAATGTATGTTTTGTGATTGTGTGGAATTAGAAATCGATAAAAATAGAATTTGTTGATGTATGTTTTGAGATTGTTGGAAATTGGAAAAATTGTTAGAAATTGATCAAAATGGAAATTGAAGATGTATGTATTGTGATTTTAAGAAATTGGAACTTAGTATTTATTTTCGTGATCGTTCATAGATGAGAAATATACGTACTATTTTGTCTACCTCGAAATTAAAAGTAAAAGAAATCATTCAGAGTTCCAAATTGGAACAGTGTGGCCTTAGATCTATAACCACAGAATTCGTAAAACTTGAAATCCCTAAGGAGTTGATCTTTCTTTGGAGGGAGCATAATCATACACATCTTCATGTTGGAGTTATACACCTTGTTCTTACACTTTATGGAAGAAAGGGAATACCTGCTACAGCTAGGATTTCTCTTCTAGACATTGCCTATACAATGTACCAGAATGCTTTGATTGGTACTTTACTGACAACGCCTAATAATAGAAGTGTCATTCTGACGATAGCACCTGATTTCAACATTAGGTTAGATGATCCCACTTTGTTTGAACGTCTGCAAGTTCAAATCCAGATCACTAGAGTAGATCAAGATCCTGCAGCCATTATGGCTACTTACATCACCAGATGATATGCTTTGGATCTTAACTTTCCAAATTCTACTTCGAATACCCTTTATATAGTTGTTGATCGTTCCAATGATTAGACTACTATCATCCAGATTCCGAAACAACTACCAGCACAGGAGCTTGAAAAGTTAATGCCTACTGAATGGATCACCAATTATCAAAAGGTGTTCCACGCGCCTCATCGACACTTTTTTTACATAACAACTCCTCTGATTCTAAAGATATTAAAAGATGGAACGGTGAAGTCTATCTATGCAAAGCCTAACGAGGATCCATCTGGACCCTTTACATCAAGATCTGTCTTTATGATCCAGCCCATATTTTTTTATATGAAAGGTAAATCTGATCCTCCTATCTATTATTTCAAATCTAATGGAGATCCAGTTTATGTCAATTATTATCGAGGATATTTTGTATGGGATGTCGATCCATCTATATGCGAACCCGACTGTGAAGTCTGTCTCAATCCTAAGTCAGATAGTGATGATGATGATGAACAATATGCCAGAAGGAGAAGGAAAAAGAAAAAGCCAAAACCTCGTTTTATGCCTTCTCAATAGCATCATCCATATAAGGATGATCCAGATCCAGATAATGTCAACAAATATGGTGATCTACAAACAAAAATATTCAGATCCAGATCTCTTTGTGAGATACTGAAATCTTCTACCTGTCAATCTAAGACAGCAGTTCTTGTTATGACTCCTACTGATAAGTGCATATTTGTCTAATATTTATGTTTTAATTATTCTATTTTATTCCTCTCATTGATTCAATTTTTGGGAC
>JANKYE010000223.1:25993937-26003955 GCA_032467995.1 Erythroxylum dillonii
AGCAGGTTCTTACGTTGAAGATTAGTTTAATGAAGTTTGGTTTGAGTGTTTTCTATTCTCTCTGAGTTCTTCCTCTCTTGAAAGTTTCAAGTCTTCAGTGATATTACTATCTGTCTTGGTACAGAGACAAGTATGCTCTATACTCGTCTCTTCTGAGGATTTTGTGTATCAGAAAGTCTAAGACAGTCTGTGACTACTTTTAAAACAATTACATTGTGAGATTAGAGTTTAACAAGGAAAAGAGTGTTAGTATTGTTGTAACTATTGTTTCAAAAGAGAAAAAAGAGTTGTGAAGGTTGTAAGGTTTCTAAGAAGAAACCTGAGAGTTGTGCGCCTGTGAAGATGACTTTGTTATCACGACTATCGTAGCTGAAACTTATCAATAATCAAAAAAAGTTTCCGTATTTTTACACAATAATCTACCAAACATTTCAGTAGTCTGACTTTAGTTAGCCAGTGGTATTCTTAAAAGTATTGTTTTAGCCGGTCAAAGCAAGTTCCTTTAAAGCTCGATCAGAAAGAATGAGTTAACCAAGGTTGGGCATTCTTCCTGCATTCCATTGGGATCTGTGTCCGTTAAAGACTTCTACTTTTATTTTACCCTGCGCACCCCTGGCCCTATTCCTTCTTCGACTTTTCTTTATTTAAAGGCAGAGGAAAACCCATCAGTTAACCAGGCTTTTTTCTGATGTCTGTTATAAGTCGCAAATGTTCAGATAGTCAATTGAAAGCTTTCGGTAGCAGCACGTAGCTTCTGCGCTGGTACTGCTGATAGGATAGGCGTCAATCTGCATCATGCTCTTTGTCTTCTACTGTACTCGAATCATACTAAATGTTTAAATTTTTAATATATAAATTATTAATTTAGCATATAATAAACACTGAAATAATTTTAAAAATAATTTATATATAATAATCAGAAGTTTTTGATTTAACGTTTACCAAAATTTTAAATAAATTATTATCTTTATTTTTATTACTATTTTAACACTCTATTTACAATATAATAAGTGTTATTTTAAATATAAAATAATATTAAAAAGGATTAAAAAATTATTATTATTTAGTCAATTATTTGATTTTGAATTATAATTTATCAAATAATTGATTACTTAATTATAATATATTTTAAATAATATATCCTTCATTTCTTTATCTAATATTGATTTTTTATTTAATACACTTGATTTATTTATTTAGTACACGTTTTAAAAAGTAGAAGAGTCCACTTTTTCTATTCAAGAAGAAAAAGGATAGCCCACCAAAATAAAGGAAGTGTTGGTGGAAAACAAATACTAAAAAACCTCAAATGAATAATTAAATTTACTATTATATTTCCTTTTTTAATAGTTAAACCTCTCTAATAATTAAAAATAAAGTTGTACAATACTTTAACAAAGAAGTTTCTTAAAAATTATTTCCATTTTGTTTTCCAATAGGATTCAAGCTCCATGCCAAACATGAATCGTAAATAAGAATAATGCTGCTTTTGTGATTATATGTAAAGAAGAAACAACATGGATTGATCAACAACGAGAGTACATACATTTGTGTTTGGATTCAGGAGGAAATGAGAGCATCAAAACCTTGAAAGGACTGATACTGGAATTGTTGACAGTGTTTCACGGCATTTTCTTCTTATGTTTTGTCGCAAACTAAAGCTGTAGTCAACACCAGCTTCCGAGCAAAAGGAAACATTTTATACGACACCGACCGTGCAGACTGTAAAAGGTATTCACCTCGAATTATCTTTTCAATTTTACCCTGTCTATCGTTTGGCCATTGGAAAGGATGATTTATTCAATGACCAAAACGAGACATGGTTGAATAGAGGATCCCAACTCAAAAGTATACTTCGAGTGAAGCAGCAGCAAATGGGAAGAATGCCTCCGTCCTAATTTAAATAACCATATATGGCAAATATTTAAGCAATATTTAGTGTGACTTTTTATCTTATGGCTTCTTTCTAAGTTTTTCTCTGTCAGAAAGTGTATTTGCCATATCTCTATAAGAAGAAGCTATGTCTCAGCTAACATATCTTAAATTATGCTTTCAGCCTTGAAAAGTATCATTAACATTATAGAAACCGAGTTTCAAGATAAGCACTTCAAAAATAGATTCTACCAATCTAGTCTACATATTATAAAAGATTTTTTTATGAAAAGTAGTCATACTATTTTGATAACAATAAATTGCGGTAGATGTCCGGACCAGTCCAATAAATAGAACTTATCTCGTGTAAACTTATTGATTTAAAATTAATAAAAAATTGTTTCTTGCTTCAAAAACTTAAAAAATAACACGACCACCAAAATGACCAATTTCAATTCAAATTGATTTTGTATTACGAATTATTTATTACTCAAGTGAATTATATTAGAACTATAAAATACTATGTTCGTTTTTTAGTTTATTTAATATACACAAAAAAACGTAATAATTATAAATTTTATTAATGTATAAATAAATAAATAAGGGGGCGCTTCGTTCATAAAAAGTAATAAGAATAAGAATGAGAATGGATATAATCATTATAATTATAATGGTTGGTTAAGATAAAGGAATAATTACCATTATCATTGATAGTGGTTAGTTTGTAAAAAATATTGTAATTAATTAATTACAAAATGAATTATATTTTAATTAATGACTGAATTATATTTTAATTAATTACAATGTTTTAATTAAAGAATCATCGAAAATATCGTAAAGACACAAATGCACAATTGATCAAATTTACTATATGTTTTTCCCTCACAAAAACGATAGATAAGCAGTCTAATTATTCACCCATATACGCAGAAACACGATTGTCAAGAATAGCTCAATAGAACATACAATTGTTCACACAAAAACAAATAAACACAGCTTCACAAAATGATTAATTTTTTGCTAGTTTTTCTTTTTCAAAAACGATAACTCAGATGTCCAAAATTCACACCCAATAGAGAAATGCAGCTATCATAGATAACTCCAATCCCATAAATTCTGCTACCAATGATAGCTACAACCCAAAGACAGCTTTAATCAACCAAATTGGAGCTCCCAAAGATAGCTTTAATAACCAAAATTATAGCTACCAAATAACCAAAAACTTTACACAATTTCATTATTAAGATATGGTCATATTATCCCACATAAATCCTATATTCACTAGGATCCTATATTCACTAGGATTTTATCTTTCATGCAATCTTTTGCTTCAAAAATCTCACATAAGCTAGATAACTTATAATAACGATATTTCACATATATCCAACTATATTTACTTACATATAATTCCTAAAATTAATTAAAAAGATATCGGAATAAATATTTTAACAAAAATAAAAAAAAATAATAAAACTTTATAGTATAAATAAAAAACTTGGCGATTGCTTCTTTGTACGCTCCAATAACAAGAGGAATGATAACCGATATTCAATCTTTAGGTTTAGCATTATAACTTGGTAGTCCATTTCTTTACTTCCCCTTCGATGGTCCAGTGATAGCCGATTTGACGAACCTTATAAAAGCTGGCCCAGAACAAGTTTTACACGTTTCATGCGTTTCTGTGATGCATGCATGTTCTTAAACTAACATGAAATGAGTTTGATGTATAGATGAATTTGGTGAATATAGTCATTCCAACTTTTGAATGTTGGTATTGTTATATAACTCTAAAGGGTGCCTAATTTTAATTTAACTCGAGGCTTAAACTTTGAGAAGGCAAACGTTAGAAAAGAAGATTATATATATAATTAATTTCAAATTATTTTATATATAATTAATTTCAAATTATTTTATATATAATTAATTTCAATTTTAACTCCAGATTATACGTAATAGTTTATTTTTACTTAAAATTGAACTAGTTTCTCATAATTAATAAAATTAGAGAATAATTTATTAAACTTGAACTTAAACTTAAACTCAATTAAGCTATGAGTATTTACACTTGAACGTTTAAAATTAATTCTTAATTTGAATTTTAATCTGAATTCTATTAAATTGAATTTACCCCATTAATTTTGGATTAGATTCTAATCAATTTGCCAATATGTAATTATAACTGACAAATTATATATATATATAACCAAGGCAATTTCTTTATGGAGACAGATTTGCCAGGTAATGGCTAGAGAAACAGAGTGGACTGAGAAAGCTGGAATTGGTACATATTACTCGTGACCATGTTTTGATTCATGCCAAAGGAGGATCTTGTCCCGATTAATTCATTAGAGACTTCGGCTTCACTCTTCTCCTTATAGTATAAACTCAGGTCACGTATGTAAACCTCTTTAATCTTTTTCGGCCCTATAAAAAAGAGATGCATCACTTTTTATATCAATATTAACTTGCTAAACTCGTGAGCATGATAATATATGTCAATATGTGTAAATCATACGCATTTTTTTAGTATGAGATGCAAGAACAAGTGTGTAAGAACCTTCTTGTAAAGATCATCCTGATGTTGTTGATAGTTCATTCTTACTAACACACATTTAAACTAAATCGCGCAAAACACGACCGTACTTGATACCTTTCCAGTCCTTGCAGATGAGATCCAAGACGGCTATAGGTGGTTCTCTAGACTATGGATGCCTGGACAAGTTCTAACTGCAACTACTGCCAGGTAATCTGCGCACTAGTTACTCTCTCAATAGATGTGATGAATGTGCACCTCTCAATCTCGCTAGAGTAAGCCTTATGTACCTGCCAAAAGAAAATAATTAATATCAATCACTGAAATGGGGGTAGAAAGTAAGTTGATTACTTTCAGGATATCTGCTTCCAAGATGACCTGTCGGAATCCAAAGGTTCAGGCTAAATTGAGGTTCGAGAAGACGCCACAAGGTTCTACCAAAATGGAGGAGCCGCTTTCAATGTGCTGAAGGCAACCACCACACCACTAGCCCGACTATCGCGAATGAGGCCATGTTGATAGTTCATTCTGAATGTCTGCATATACTCGAGTCCAAAAAGGCAAACTCAGACGTATCATCCGCTACATATTGACCAGTAGTATTATCCATTAACATTTAGATGCCGTAACAAGAAATCCAGTCTATTACCCCTAAGTGGATTTTCACACATAGATTGTCAAACCATACCAATTAAGAGGATCGAAATGCCAATTAATGTGAGTGGTTGCGCTTTGAAGCGGTGCATGCTAACGATGACAAGTGGTGAATTTGAAAATTGTCGAAATTAGGACCTCGGATGTAGGTACTCGCTAGAGACCTTTTGCTTAATTGCTTGGTGGCTGCTTTGAAAATGGAGTGCCTTCACTTCCCTAGTCATTCTAACTATGGGGTTGAGTGTTGACTTGGACAAGACAACTCCCGTCTTACGTGAGTCTTGATCTTTGTGTCATAATAGAGCATTTATAACAAGTATTAGAGTAGGCAGTACGAAACTATATTCGTCTTTTTTATGAGTTGAACGACCATTCTCTATTTGAAATAATTTCTAATTTATACATTAGTCAACTCAATTAGATTTTGACAGTACGATTGACTGATTGATGATAACTAACAACCAATTTGGAATCAATGTAATTGAATTTAATTAACCTATTTATAACAGAAATATAATTAAGAATTGAATTCCTATCTAAAATTGAAACCCATTCTTCTTATACATTCAATTCAGCCAACAATCCACGTGATTTCTGCTAATCTTCTTTTTGAATGTTGAAACCTTCGTCTTCTCATAATATCCATGCTCAACTTCGCAACAGCATAAGAAAATGATACCTTTTCATCGTCTTCTCGTTTTCTTTTCTGCCACCGTAGTCAATCATTAGGCATTATCTCACTCACTAGCTCTTTTACTTTATTGATCCATTCCATCTTTTTCGATTTTTCTCAAGAAAAAGTAAACACTTCAAAAGCTTTTGTGAAATAAAAGAACGGCCACTTTTAAACTTCCTTCTCTTATTCCTGCTTCATCTGAGGATGCTAAACAACATAGTGTTGGAAATGTTGGCTTCTTTATCTTAACAATGAAAGCAGATGTCCTTAATAGGTTTGAGACCTTACGAAAAATGAGCAGTCTTTTTCTGGGCATATTTCGGGGGAGATTTAGCATGGAATACTTGAAGTGAAAGAAACGCAAGCCTTTAAAGAGAACGCTTAGGGCTTAGGCAGGGGTTGAAGGGTGGAGTGACTTATAAGCAAAGCGAATCTTCTAAAGAATAGAGAAAATGTTATGTAAAGTAAAAACAAGGATGTTGGGATATTTGTGCACTTAGCTTCTTGATATTTAGTGGATGATTGCATTTTATTTCTTAAAATATCGATAGTACAAGGGTAAATGTGTCATATAAAATAATTGAATTCATTTTGATTGTGTTCTAAACAGTGTAATTGAATTCAATTCTAATATTACCGGGTTTGTTCTAAACAACGTAAATTGAATTCAATTCAAATCTCATTAATGTAATTGAATTCAATTCGTTAACGAATTTAACTCGAAGGTTTTCAAACACCCCATAATTTCTTGTGAATGGAAGTTATTGATTTAAAAATTAATTAAATTAAAAGAGGTTAAGTAGGATCTATAAGTTCCTCCAATAATTTAATAAAAACAATAATTAATTCTTTACCTTCATTTATGTTTACAATTAAGCATGTGTAAGTTACGAGTCACGACTTATCAAATTACAAAATAAAACGTTAAATCATTTTCTCAAGTCTCTTCTTTTATTTGATTATTTCTCAAGTTCGTGAAGGATGGAGGAAGAACTTCACCATTTTTTGGGGTCGTATACTCGTATTCCTTCCTTTTTCTATAGAAGCTCTTGCTTGTAAGTTGGAACGTATTTTGTTTATTTTCATAAGTTGTCACTTGGATTTGCTTTTCTATTTTCATAAATTTTTACTTGTTTTAGTTTTCTATTTCTATAAAAATTCTTATTTTGTTTTCTCTAAATTTCTTTACTCTTAACTTTTTTTAATTTTTATTCAGATTATAATTGTTTTATTAAACCTATAAATAAGTTTCTTAAATGTTGTATTATTAATTTAATTAATACTATTTGTATACTTAATTAATTTTAAATATTTGTACTGATCGTTATTACCTTCGTTTGTACATTCAAATTAAATGACTTGCCACGTGACGGTGCCAAATTGAAAAGTTATGGCTTATAAGGATGTCCATTACTTCTACTCATTTGTCACTATAAAAAAATTGTATTTTATGTGAAAGCAAATGTTGCTACTAAATATAGTACTATTAGTTACTATTATTAATGGTATCTAATTTTTTTAAATCGTCACTTTTCGTCACAAATACTCCCGTTACAATTAAAATGGTGACTAATTTAAAAAAATGGTCATAATTGTGAGACACTTTTGTGACAAATGTATCAATACTAAAAGCTATAGAATGCGTGACAACATTATATGGTCATAATAATTTTATATATTTATGACAAGTTTATCGACACAAATAATATAAAGTAGTGACGAGTAAAGTCGTAACTGTACTTAATTTTATTGTGAAAGAAGTACTAAAAACAATAAAATGTGTGACAAAGTACTAAAAACAATAAAATGTGTGACAACACTATACGATTGCAATAACTTTACATATTTATGGCAAGTTTGTTGACACAAATAATATAAAATAGTGGCAAATAAAGTTATAATAACACTTCATTTTATTATAAAAACATCATCGCCACTAAAATAATTTAAAATAGTGACAAAATATTTATCACTTGTGCTTTTTTTTATCAGGATTCATTACTTCTTGGTCACTAATATTTTAAGGAAAAAGTGTCAATATTTTTTCATCACAAAAATGAAAATTTATGTTTACAAAAAATATTGTAACTAATGTGTTTATTATTGCCACAACAAAACTATTAATTCAACAATTTTAGTGGTAAAAGAAATTTACATTAGTAACTTTATTGCCTAACAGATTTCATCACAAGTATGTAAGTTATATGTTACAATAATGTTGTTACTAAGATTATATCTTACAACAAATTTATCACTAATGTGTTTGTATTTGTTATAAATAATATTATAAAATTTATCAATTTAATTGCTTAATCAATAACCAATTTTACATTGGTGGCCATAAAATAAAAGTTGTCACAAATGATAAAGATTTTTAGTATTAAGATATATCACATAAGCAAATAAAAATTATTAGTATATATAAAAATATATAAAAATCCCCTAAATATATAAATTTCTAATTTTTAATATATAAAATTGAAATTGTTAATATACAAGATAATTATATTTATTACACCAAGTCTTGCAACTTCATTGTCTAAATCACTTGGACGTTTCTTTGAAGCCTCAACTTTAATAGAATTTTTTTTTTCTCCGTCACTTCAGTAAGGTTCATTTTCTTCGGAACCCTATTGATGTCAATCTTGATATCAATAAGTGAAAGCCTCTTCAAGTTCATCTGACTCCTCACCATATTAGGGGTATCAACCAAAGCATGTTGCTTCAAGAGAGGGAAACTCACAGAGTTTAACGGACTTCAGACTACAAACATATAATGCAAAGATCATCATTAGTACTTTATGGAAGCCCATAAATGTTATGCTCTAAAAAATGCAGACACAGAGAACATCAAGAACATTGATTCGCCATAAACTAAAAGAGCAGGAAAAAAATAGCATCTCAAGCTTGTCGTAATTTTTATAGAAAATATAATCATTATAAATAACTACTCTCTCTCTCTCTCTCTCTCTCTCTGAATCGATTAAAATCAATAATCTCAGTTGTACATTTTAGCATAAAAATAAGATAAATAAATAAATTACTTAACTCAAGTAAGAGAGGATAAAGAAGAGTACTCTGCTCTGGTAAAGGACATCGACGATGATAATGAGTTTACCGTAGTCCTTGCCATAGTTGACGAGTGCTACCCTTTCAATCTCCACGTATCTCTTGAAAGGTGTTGAAATGAGCATCGAGGATCTCACAGGTCTTCTCATCGACCTTAATTTGCAGCTTCATAACATCGCCACTGTTGAAAAATGATTCAAAATATTTTAGATTTATTGAGGATAAATATAAGTCTTTTCTTTTAGGTTTGAATGAGTCTTAATTTAATTGTGTTTTGTTCCTAGTCTATAGATCATTACCGAGTTCATGGACAGGGTGACCATTTTGCTGAGTTTGTTGAGCTTTTTCCTGAATTTGTTGAGTCTGTAAAGTGCCTATAAATAGCATTATTTCTATTGAAAAATATATATCTTGCAGTAGTTTTTTATTTGTTACTTTGTTTTTCATTTGTACTCTTTTATGTCTCTATTTTTTCCAACAAATTGGTATCAAAGCTTGGGTACTTTGGAAAACACGTGAGTGATAGATGAGAGTATGGCAGCACCTGGGTTTTCTTCTACTGCTGAATTTTCTTCTACACAACCACTTCTACGAATCTTTAATGGTGAGAAATATAAGTGGTGGAGTATCAAAGTCAAAACAATACTCAAATCACAAGATTTATGGGATTTAGGGGAATAGGGTATATTGGTATACTAGAAACCAGATGAAGAAACAGAGAAGAGATTGAAGGAAACTAAGAAGAGGGATGCCAAAGTACTGTTCATTCTCCAACAAGCAGTGCATGACACTGTGTTTTTAAGAATTGCAGCAACAACTACATCAAAGGAAGCTTGGTCAAAACTATAGAAGGAGTTTCAAGGTGATGCAAGAGTCTTAGTGGGCAATGGCAATAATCAGTCAAATGCTCTCTTATGGTAAACAAATTTCTGACGAAACAATTGTTGCAAAAAGTCTGAGGAGCTTGACACCAAAATTTGATCATGTAGTAACTACTATAGAAAAAACTAAGGATCTATCGATTTTGTCAGTTGATGTACTGATGGGGTCTCTTCAAGCTCACGAGTTACAAATCAATAGAACAGTTGAAATGCATGAAGAAAAGGCATTTCATGATGGAGAAAACAACCAAATATGAAAAAAATGATCATTCGTTATGACCTTATTGTAAAAAAAACCAAACCACACTCATTATAAATGTTGGTGGAGACTGG
>JANKYE010000223.1:26008355-26019531 GCA_032467995.1 Erythroxylum dillonii
ATCAGATATTTCATTAACTTTCTTAATAAACGTGCATTCCTCTAAAACGACTCTTATTATGAATCGGAGGGAGTATTTAGGAGTAAATTATTTTAAATATGATCACTTTTTAATGATCGGTTAAATTTATCATAATTTTTATTATATTCATGTATTCCACATAACTTAGTATAATTAAAATTATTTGACGACATTTATTTAGGCATCCTACAAAATATAATCATATTTAAATTATTTTTATTTTTATTTATGTTTTTTATACTTTCAATATTTACAATAGCTTAATAATTTTTTAGTCATATGTTTTCAATTTTTACCCTAAGGGCATTAAATTATTTTTAATATATGTATACAATTTTAAGTTAAAATTTTAGAAATAATAGCTCAATATAATTAAGTTTTGTCACTAATTTAATTAGATATGTGTACATATATATTTATAGATTGTGCTATTTAGTTTTTAAAATAAAAATAATATATTTAATATTTTATCCAAGATATTTGAAATAATTTATCTCACGTTCATGTATAGGTGTAAAAGCAATAAATTTTGTTATGTGTTGTTCTGTACAAAAAAAAAAAAAAAGATTATGATCTAGGTCCTTAAAAACTAAATCCTTAAACAAACCAAAAAATTATTATGATACTGAAAGCTTAGTTCAAGATCCTTAAAACCTAAATCCTTAAACGGACCAACTAAAATTTCTTGAAATATCTTTGCATGCTGGAACTGGACGAGTGTAGTGTAAAATTTTAAGAAGGCAATGAGATTACAACTTTCATTGACCATAAATTGTATTGTTGTTAATGGAATATTAATTTGCATTTTAATTTTGCATGTCAGAATAGTGAGAAAAGAATGGAGAAAAGAAAACGTTTGATCAAGAAGAAGGGAAAGAGACGGGAAGTAGAGAATAGTGTCTCAGGCACATTATGATCTTACAGAGAAAAGAGGCTTTGCTTTTAAAAGTTTTAGTATTCTCAATCTCTTCTCGAGTCGACACTCTTCCTCAAGAAAATGCTTTTGACCAAAAGCTGAAGAAAGGAGAAAGTGCCATCTCTTTCAGAACTTCAGATTATAAATAGAAAGTTTGCTTTTATAATAATATAACATGTTAAACCCCGTTGTCCATAGAATTTACGAGTTTTTTACCCGTAACTGAACTGTTACTCATTGACATATTTTTAGAGAGAGTAATAAATGCACAGATTAACTTGCAAAATATGCTGGTTGGTTTGATATAAGCATTATTTATTTTAACCATACACCTATTGGGTGCCATCTTTTTTTAAAAGAGGATCTATCGGAGACCGTCTCCCGTCGATTTACTATGTAGTTTGTTGTGTTTCCTTTACAAAAAAAAAAAAAGTTTCTTGTTTTCCATGATTCTGAGTTTGGAAAAGAAGAGAGCATGAAAATCACAAGTGGACATAAGTTTGATTTTAATAAAATAAGATTGGCCAGTTGGTCTATGTTTATGCTATTTAATTTAACCGACTAAGCGAACGATATGTTTCTTATAAAAAAAAAAAAAAGAAAGCGAATGATATGTTTATGCTCTGTGATGATGTAATGTTGCCGACATCGAATAATTTATTAATTTATAAATATTAAGTTGACAGATTTGCATTTTATGGTAAATAGATAAAGATCATCTATTTATATATATATTTAAATAAAATTGTTTTAAAAATTTTAATTTATTTTAAAATTTAGTTTTTCAGAAAAATTATTTTAGACTTTGATTAAAAATAATGAGAAATACATGCACTCACATTAAATAAATTAAATTTGACCTAAAATAACAATTTATTATAATTATTTAAAATTTATTAATTTAAGTTGAACTTATTTATTTTACATCGGGTTTAAGATTTAAGTTAGATTTCTATATTAATGACAATTAATTAGTTTATGTTTGATGTTAATATTATGTGTATTTTATCGTTATTTTTTAATCAAAATATAAGAAAAATATTTTTTGAAAAATTAAAAATTAAAGGATTTTTTCGGAAATTTTAATAAATTATATAGGAGTATATGCCTTTTACGTGTTTGTTAAACCTAGTTTAATATGTTTTTGACTATTTTGGAATTAAGCTGGCTATTTTTTTTAAAAAAAGAAAAAGAAATGGACTCGTTATGCACGGTTTCAAGTTTCAACGACATATTAATGCACATTAAATGGGCGTAGACTGTAGGATGGTTACAAGAGCAACATTTATGTTGGCGATAATGACCGAACCTCGCCCATAATTTTCACACTAGAACTTCAAAATACCATAGTCTGACCTCTGCCTACACTTACGAACAGCAGAGATCAATTCTTCCTTAGGTAATAGAGCCACCTACTATGTGTGTTAACACGTCCTACATACGTAGCTAAACTCTGTCTCTTGCATTTACACTCTCTTTAAGCCAATATTTATTGTAATCTCTACCAGTGCAAGTATTCATTTCACTACCTTCGTAATTGGACTCTCATTCAACACCTTAATTCACTTAGATTTAAGTGAACATCCAAGAGTGCATGAATTTTGAAAAATTGGAGGGAGAATTTTCATTAAAAATAAAGTCTTTAATTTGGAAGAACCAATAGTTAAGGCTAATAGTACATATGAAATTTATTCATTTACAACATAATATAACTTAGACTTTTGAGCCCTAATGTTTTCAAAATATTTAGAACAAATTTTAAATAGACGGAATTAAATCTCTATCAGTTAAATATTATGCCAATGCTGACATGACTTTATTTTTATATTTCTTTAACGAGAAAGTGCAACTATCATATAATTAATTTTTTAAATTAATCAAAAAGTGAGTAGTCTCATGGTAGCAGGAGTTGTATTAGTGTTTTAAAAATCAGATCGTACTGATTGATCGGACCGAAAAATCGGTGATTCGGAGCATAAAACGGTCCAATTTAGCCCTTATTTTTTGTGAATGATTGATCTGTTCATTTTGCGATCGAACTGGTAAAAACTGCTGAACCGATGAAAAAAAGAACCGGCTGATCCATTTAAAATACTTTAATTTTGATGATTTCAACTTGAATAAATATTATGATTAGTGATCTTTTTGTTAATCTTTTTGATGAAATATGACTAGTGAGTTTTGCTATCTTATTTTTATTTGTTGGTGAACTTAAAAAAAAATTGTATGTTTTGATGTTTGAAAGTTTAAGTTAAATTTACAATTAGATAAATAATTAAATAGTATGTTTAAAAATGATCTTATATATATAATATATAAAATAAAAATTTATATATTTATTAGTCACCGGTTCGATTACGGTTAAATTTAGATTGAACCATTAACTCTTGAATCAGTTGTTTTTCCGGTTCAATCACTGGTTCATTAAAACATAAAGTTTTACACATTTCAGACAACAGTCCTACTTGCCATATAGTAATGGGGCTTATATTTATATATTTTAAACAATAGGTCCCACTTACCATACGTAATGAAACCTACTTTTTATTTAAAAATAAAAAATAATGATACGTTAGCATTGACGTGATGTTTAATTGACAAAAAGTTAATCCCGTTAAAATTTTCATCTAGTTAGGTCCGTTTTGAATGCTTTGCAAATGTTGGAGTTCAATATAAACGTTTTGAAATGTTAGGGCATATTTGATATTTTGTTATAGATAATGAGGTTTTAAATGCAATTTTGGCGTTAATATATAAAAAGATATAAACTTTCATTATAATTAAAAAAGAAAATTTAGATTTTTTATAATTTCATTTTTTAAAATTCTCATTTTCTTATACTTTGATTAAAATTAATGGCTAAATGCTTACAATATAATATTAAATGTTGACTAATTTAATGTCAATAATATTATAACTTAACTCAGTTTTTAAGTTCGACTCAAACTAATTAAAATTAACTTAAATTAATAATTTTAAGATAATTGTAATAAAATATTTATTTGATTTATATTTAATTAGTTTAGTTTAAATTTAAGAATTGAGTTGAATGCTATATAATCAACACTTGATTGATAAAAGTGTAATATTTATATTACGTATATTTTGTCGTTATTTTTAATCAAAATTAAAATAAATTTTTATAAAACTAAAAATTTTAAATATTAATCAGTTTTTATATAAATTTCTTATGTCTTTTATTCTTAAAAAATTCACCATTATCCAATATTTAATTCTAAATCACTGATTTAGAAAATAGATTTATGGATTATTATACGCATGTACAATTTATCTAATATTCATTATTGAATCATTGTTTTGAAACCCATGATAGTCTGACTTTGGTTTTTGGTTTATGCTTCCATACTTTAGAGTCAGTTTCTTAAATGGGATTATTCGTATCTAAAGCTAACGAAGGTTGTATCTCCAAGAAACTAAAAGGACTCTACCTAAAGGTTGTACATTTATAATTGCATGTCAACCACTTGTCATATCGATACGAAGAACATATGCAGCAAGCCATCGCTCGGTGACTAGACCATTACACAACATTAGCATACCAACAACATTGCACACGTCAAAAAGTGCCATTTACTACACGATTTTCGCACCATTACCCAACTTCACCCCTTTTCTGGGTGTGTTTCATCGTTTCAGGACAACGGTTTGGCGGCAAATTTACACATTTCTCCGAGTTTATGTACTCGTAATTTTTGAATTATCAAGAGGTATTATTGTATTAGAACTTTTAAAATATAAGATAAGTGATGAAAATACGTAACAAAAGAAGCTTTACCTCGATGTTTGTTGGGTCTAACATTAAATGACAAATTCAACATCTTTAGTTATTGTAGACTTGATGCAGGGTCACGTGGCAAAAACATCTATTGTTTCATGCAAAAGGGCATGCCCAAATAGTGACAGATAAACATGAAACCGCTAGTTTATAACCCCAATGTTACTTCAACCAGTTACGATAGATGCTGTTTCGCAAGAGGACAAACTGCACCTAAGGTTAACACTTAAGAGCCAATGGTCAAATAGGGCAATTTTAAATATTGAAATTTAGAGTTGAAGTGCCATTACTGGCCTTGAAGATTCTCCAAGGTCTCATAGTCTTCTTATTTTCATTTCGCTAAAGGCCTTTCATCCTCACAACTTGAAATTTGAGTTTGGTTTGCTCGTGTTAGTGTTTTAAAAATCGGATCGAACAGGTCGATTGGACCGGAGAATCGGTAAATCGAAGCATTAAATGGTTCGGTTACCTCGTATTTTTTGTGAGTGATTGACCCATTTATTTTGCGGTCGGACTGGTAAAAATCGTTGAATCGGTGAAAGAAAGAACCAGCCAGTCTATTTAAAATGCGTTGATTTTGATAATTTCAACTTAAATGAATATTATGATTAGTGATCTTTTTTTAATTTTTTTGATGAAATATGACTAGTGAGCTTTGTCATCTTATTTTGTGTTGTGTTTGGCGATTTTTTTTAAATTGTATATTTTGAAGTTTAAAGGTTTAAATTTACATTAGATAAATAAATAATTAAATAATATGTTTAAAAATTATCTTATATATATAATGTATAAAATAAAAATTTATATATTTATTAATCACCGGTTCAATCACGGTTGAACCATTAACCCTTGCTTATCCGGTTTAATCACCGGTTCGATTTTTAAAATATTAAAATTAGCTCGATTTCATGTAACATTTGTCAAACAACTTCTTTATCTCTTCACAATTACACGTGAACTTCGTAATTATTGTTCCCAATAGAATTTAGCTCGATTTCATGTAACATTTGTCAAACAACTTCTTTTCCAATATATAAAGGTGACTATAGTCTTACGACATACCTTTCGTCTGAAAGTAAATAAATAAATTTATTTTCCAAATTTTTATTTAGAAATACTTTGCGTGTTAAAAAAATATACAAAGGACTCGGAGATTGAGAGTAGATTGTCAATAATCACCAATGGCTCTTCTAACTCCAGAAGTGAGACACGCTTGGTAACCAGACTGTTGGAAGTAGACCACCCGAGGGGAAGCAACATTTAAAGAGTGGTGTGATGATGAGTACACATCATCGTATAGTTATAGAACGTCATGCCCTCCCTCTCTCTCTCTCTCTCACATGGCAAAGCCGCAACAAAGGAAAGAAGGATGTGACCTCTAATCATAAAACAATTCAGACCGACCACTTAAAATAAATGGATTTTGTAATTAAATCATATGGACGGACACATGTAAGCCCTCTCGGTCAAATTCTCACCAAACATGCTTTTTCTCGTTTCTTTTTACATTTTCTTCGTTAAGCCTTAGTAGGACACTACTATGTGTTCACCCATGTTCTTTATAAGTCTCAGTCGCTCTTCTCCTTCTCTTTATACATGTTAGCACACGCAGAAGCACACACACAAACTCCTCCTCCTCCTCCTCCTCCTCAGTCTCATCCCTCTATTTGTATCCTCTGCTCTTTCAAATGGCTTCCAAGATGTTTTTGCCCACCTCCACCACGAGCTGTAGTCATGTTATGTATCCAGAGAACGTTTCAGGCAGTAGCCTTTCTCTTGGGCAAGTTTCTTTGCGCAAGAAAAATGAAAGCTCCCCCTCCACTGGACATTCAGTAGTACAGACCCCTTTTGTTAAAACACAACCTGTCTCTACCAAAACCATCAAAACCACTTCTTTGTTGGCCAAACTTTGGAGGGATGTTCATGGTTGCAACAACTGGGACAACCTCGTCGAACCTTTGCACCCTCTGCTCCGCCAAGAAATAATCCGATATGGTGAGTTTGTTAATACCTCCTACAAGGCCTTTGATTTGGACCCCAATTCCAAGCGCTATCTCACTTGCAAATATGGAAAGAAAAACATGTTTAAGGAAACTGGAATGGCGGATTCTGGCTACGAAATCACCAAGTACATCTACGCTACTCCTGACGTCAATATTCCAATGAATCCAGTCCAAAATGGGACTGCCTGTGGCCGTTGGATTGGATATGTCGCTGTATCATCTGACGAAGAGACAGTTAAGAGGCTTGGAAGACGAGACATAGTGATTACTTTCCGAGGAACAGTAACGAACCAGGAATGGATCGCCAATTTCATGAGCTCGCTGACTCCGGCGAAGTTAGACCCTCACAATTCACGACCTGATGTGAAAGTGGAATCTGGATTCTTAAGCTTGTACACTTCAGATGAGAGCCACAACAGATTTGGACTCGAAAGTTGCCGTGAACAGCTCTTGTCTGAACTTTCACGGTTGCTCAACAAGTACAAAGGGGATCAAATTAGCATATCATTAGCAGGTCATAGTATGGGAAGTGCATTGGCTCTTCTACTTGCATATGATATTGCCGAGCTCGAATTAAACAAAATCGACCATAACAATGAAGTACCGGTCACTGTCTTTTCATTTGGAGGGCCGAGAGTTGGTAACTCAGCGTTCAAAGAGAGGTGTGAAGAATTGGGAGTTAAGGTGTTGAGGATAGTGAACGTGAATGACCCCATCACGAAGGTACCTGGGGTTTTCCTCAATGAAAATCTTAGGGTTTTGGGAGGGAGATATGAGCTACCATGGAGTTGTTCATGTTATGCTCATGTGGGTGTTGAACTAGTTCTTGACTTCTTCAACATGCAAAACCCTTCATGTGTTCATGACTTGGAGACGTATATCAGCTTACTGAAAAGTCCAAAGAGAGTAGACGTTGAGAACTGCGAAATGGATCTTTTCTGCAAAGCAAAGGATTTGGTTTCCAGTACTGCACAAAAGTGTAACTTGCCATTGCCATCGGCAAAAGCTGCAATTAAATTTACAAACTTGGTTCACTGTCAAAGTATAGAAATTTTGATGGCTGAGAACATCATAGGGTGGATGAATTGCTTGGCCTTGTTTATTTTTCTGTAGGTATATGTGTATATATATATATATATATATAGAGAGAGAGAGAGAGAGAGAGACTGAAGAATAGGTCTCATGTATATTGTAATTCTGCAGCCCTCCAGGAGAAAGTTCTTCCCTGTTAATCGTGGTAACATTTTTGTAGTTGTACAATTTTATGTATTCTCCTCAGTGAATTAACCTTACATGTTTGAGAGATAAAAGAAAAAACTCTTCTACTACGTTTGGATTGTTGATCAAGCTATGTATGGTTTAAGAACCACACCTAACATACATGAGTCAGAATACTTTTGATACATGAGTTCATTGCTTAACATGTAGTGATTCTAATCTAATAAGGTTGATCTCCAGATGATCTGGAATAGCTATGGTCGGTAAAGGTTTTGGTTGGGAGACCAAAATGGTGGTTTGTGAAATGATTACCCTAATCAACTTAATTTGTCCAGCAAGTTCTTTTAGCTATTAATATATCCTTTTTGCTATAAGGAAAAACATAGCAAATTAAATCACCTCAAATTATCTGTCCAATTTTATCATGTCCAACTTATCCAATGGCCAAAACGACGTCATTTTGGTAATTGGACAGAGCGAGACAGTCTCTAGCTAAACTCTTGTCCATTGACCAAAACAGATAAAATTAGATAGATGATTCGAACTGAAATTAAATAGGTAAGGGCGAGTATATTATTAACGCAAAGAATGAATGCTTCAAGTACATTATCAACTCTATAAATTTTTCCTATGACCAAATTAATACATATGGTCCAATTATGTTTGCAGAAAATCACTTTTGAGGAGAGAGATGAAGAAGATTACCGACCAAGTCATGATGTACTATTTACATATAATACAAGATGATATTGAGGGGTGTTTTTGTTTATCTATTTTAATCAAATGCATTAAGATTAGGCAAGTGAGTAGCTTTTTTGATAATTAATTACATAAAAGAGGAAGATAACAAACAAAATATTCAAAGATTTGATCTTCAACATTCACGTTAAGAGAAGATTAGTGTTTTGTTTAAAAATCTTACAAAAATATATAGTGATAAAGAATATCATATGATGACAATCACGCCAGTTTTATTCCTAATTAATAAGTATCTCTCATTTAGTTGCATAGATATGTGTACTTCTAATTCTTATTTAATATAAAACACTGTCTACAATACAAACAAATCTAATGAATAAAATACAGAATCATGTAATTAATATTGGATTGTTTTTTATGAATGAAGCGTGATGTTGTTTTTTTTATCAAGTTATGCCATACTTTCTAACTTTGAATGTCAAAGTGAGCAGAGACAAGGACCTAGCAGTACAGAAGAGATACAAGTCTTGAATTCCCATCTCTGTTCTCTTTGGCTGAGAGGAAAATGCACGATTGAAGGGTGAGTAAACTTTGTTGATTATTCAATGGTCAAAGCAGCAGCTCTCGCGGCAAACATGTATGGTTGATTAATTGCGACAGAAAAGGGCATATTTATCGAGTGTCATGACCGTGTGGGTGATCACTAGTTTATTTGATTGCCGTGGTTGGAAAATTGTGAGTTTACTCGTTGACATAATTCCCTTCTCCAGGTCATTATCCAGACCTAAAGTTGCTCATCCAGCAAGAGGAATGTTCATATTCATAGAGGACCCTGGTAGTCTTCACCAAATGTGAAAACCAGAATCCATTTTTACTCGGCTACATTGTTCATTTAAAATTAAAATATTAAATTGAGCCGTTTATAGGATTACAAACAACAAAGTCAAATTCAATATTTTAATTTTAATGAACAAAGCATTACTTAATAAAATAATAAAGCATGCAATGTATACCTAAAATGTCAACAGAACCGTGTAATTTGGGATATTGATGAATTCCCTAACATTTCTATTAATAATATGTAAATATAAAAGTTAAGACTTTCTGTTTTGTGAAATTATGGTGATGGTTATAATGTACGCAACCTTCGATTTATATTTTTAAAAAGAGGTAGTTTATGTGACTTTAACCTATGATTTTATGGTCACAAAGAGCAACTATTAACCTACAATATGTCAACATAAAGTTATACAATTTTATTTGTATATTCAATCATAAAAACCATATATTTATATGCATCAAAGTGTTGTAATAAAAAATTGGCCAATAACTAAGCATATTTTAACTGGCTTGCATGAGTAATTGAATTTTTATATAAAGCTATATGTAGGAGGAGACTTGTGTTTTCTTTGTTTTATTCTATTTGCTAAGAATATATCTTCTAATATACTCACAATCATATACCCATTTTTATTAAAATTTTATTCAAATGTTTTTATTAGTTATAATTTATTTAAACTGTTCATTTGTGTAAGAATTTGTCTATGAATAAGAATTCTATAGATAGTACACATAAATTAAAAAAAAAAGATTTGAGTTTTATGTTGTATTTATAAAACATGCATTTAAGATCTAACTATGTAAATCTCTTATCTTCACCTTTCTCTCTTGTTATTTTTTTTAATTTATACATGATATCATTAATTTTAATTTCTTTTAATTAATTGCATTATAATCACATTATTATAAAATTATCATGTCAACAACTATATAAGTTGAAATTGTTTGTCATCTAGTCAATAGCCATGCAAAGTGTGAAATTGCTAGCTATATTAATAACTCTTATATGTTATTACTATAGCACCCCCTTACCGTAGAGTACCTACCGGAATGCCCGTAGGTCATTCCGGTACATATCCCACTATACTCCTCATGGCATCACAATAATAAAACAGTAATAAGAAATTGGCAACTTTTTAAAACCAAACTGTATTTAATTTCATTTACTCAAACTCGGTAATTTACAAATTGTCAGTGTTTTCAGTCTGTACAATCCTTCAAGACACTTAACACAAAGTACACAAAAGTAACAGTTCTAACTAAAAGTCTCCAAAAGAAATCCCAGCTGACCGATCTTTGAGCCATAGCCTCTCTCACCAATCCGATGTACACGACTCTACAGTCTCTCAGGAGCTATCAGTCTAAACTCAATCCTAAAAAAATAGATTGTAATTTTGGATGAGTTTACGAACTCAATGAGGAACCGTCATCGATGGTTCGCCCAATTCATGCATCACATAACCAATGTATAATAATCATACAGTTACAATGATAATATAGTCATAGGAAGAATAAGACAGTCACAATCATAATATAGTCAATCACAGGAATAATACATTCACAGTAATCATACAGTCATATACAGCAAAAGCCATTGCAAGTAATTAGTCCAGTATGTATGCAATGCACATGTGACTCTTTTCCATTTTTATTACAGTGTTGTGACCGAGCGCTTAAGCAGTA
>JANKYE010000223.1:26035271-26054329 GCA_032467995.1 Erythroxylum dillonii
TACCACTTTTTGTTTCTTACTCTTCCATGTGACTAAGTTCCCTCCGACAAAAGTAAAATATCCCGATGTAGACCGTCAATCACCTGGACTTCCAGCCCAATCTGCGTCTGTATATGCCTCCAATCTATGATGACCATTCTTCCTGAACAAGACACCTGTGCCCGGTGTCCCCTTTAAGTATCTCACTATTCTCAGCGTAGCTTCCATATGATCCTTTTGTGGGTTATGCATGAATTGGCTAACTACCCCAACTACATATGCAACATCAGGTCGAGTATAGGACAGATAGATGAGCTTCCCGACCAAGTGCTGGTATCTTCTCCTATCAATTGACTCTGCCCCCTCCACTATTTCCAGTCCATGATTCAACATGATGGGGGTGTCGACAGGTTTACAATCAAGCATCCCTGTTTCAGCCAATAGATCCAGAATATACTTCCTCTGAGATATATAGATACCCTGTTTAGACCGCATAACTTCAATTCCTAGGAATTATTTCAGGCTTCCCAAATCTTTCATCTCGAACTCCTTAAACAGGTTATCACGAAGCCTTGATATCTCTTCTGCATCATCCCCAGTAATCACCATGTCATCCACATAAATAATCAAACACGTAATCTTCTCATCTTTTCATTTCAAGAATAATGTGTGATCTGAGTTAATTTGCCTGTATCCATATTTCTTCATTGCCAAAGTAAATCATCCAAACCATGCTCTCGGAGACTGTTTCAGTCCATACAAAGCTTTCCTCAATCAGCATGTCTCATGAGATCTAAAAGTATGAGAAAAACCTGGTGGGGGTTCCATGTATACTTCCTCGACTAGGTCACCATGGAGGAAAGCATTCTTGACATCGAACTGGTGAAGAGGCCAACCCCGATTGGCTGCAATAGAGAACAACACTCTGATTGTATCAATTTTGGCTACTGGAGAGAAAGTTTCCGAATAGTCAATACCATAAGTTTGAGTATACCCCTTTTCCACCAATCTCGCCTTTTATCGCTCAATGGAACCATCTACTTTTCTTTTAATGTTATATACCCACCTATAGCCAACAGGTTTCTTTCCAGCGGGCAGTACGCACTTTTCCCACGCGCCATTCTTTTCCAATGCATTCATTTCAACCTCCATTGCCTCTCACCACTTCGGGTTGTCCATGACTTCTTCCACCGTCCTAGGAGTATCTTCTGTATATAATGTTGTAGCAAAAGCTCTGGTAGTTTCTATCAAACTCCCCGTGACCGGATTTTCCACAAGATATCTACTCGAACTAGGTTCATGTTCAGGTACGTATCTTTTCGGGGGCACTCCCCGTGTACTCCTAGGTGGAAGGATATATCTAGGTGGTGATGGCACAGTCTCCGCAGATGACATAGTATCTACATTATCATAATTAGTAGAACCAGCAGAAGGAATAGTTGAACTACTAACCTTAGGCATATCCATCAAATTAGACTGAGAAGGCGTGTTGTTGTCGGGGTCAGGTTGTATTCCATTATCGAGATTATGGATACAATCACTAGTCTGGATAGGAACCGCGGGCTGTATAGGTGATATAGGAGTATGGAACAACCAATCCAGTGGCTCTGTTTGACTCTCCCCCTGAACAATGGATTGAGGTGTATTGGAGTAATAGTATTCAGTTTCCAGGAAGTCATAATCCATGGTGACTTGTATACGACGGGTTTTTGAATTATAACAGCGGTAGCCCTTTTGATGAACCCCGTATCCGACAAAGACACATTTTTCAGCACAGGATCGAACTTAGTACGCTCCGACTTGGGAATATGGACAAAGACGGAGCATCCGAAGACAAGGGGTGGGAGTGCCAAGGCTGGAGGCACCCGAGTATGATCAGCTAGTAGTTGAACTGGAGTCCTAAAGTTAAGGATTTTAGTGGGTAAGCGATTGGCGAGATAAGTTGCAGTGGCAACAGCTTTAGGCCAAAAAAAGGTAGGAACATGGGATTCAATCATTATAGCCCGAGTAATTTCTAACAGAGAACGATTTTTTTGTTCAGCTACCCCATTCTGTTGTGGTGTATTAGGACAAGTGGTTTGATGAATAAGGCCCTTCTCAGCAAAGAAATTTTGCATAGATTGGTTCACAAATTCCCCCCCCCCCCATTATCAGACCTAAGGATTTGAAATTGTTTATGAAATTAAGTTTGGACTAAGGAATAGAAGTGAAAAAATGTATCAAAAACTTCAGATTTTTGTTTCAAAAAATAAATCCAAGACATTCTAGTGCAGTCATCAATGAACAGGACAAAGTATTTAAAACCACTAGAACATGAAACTGGGGCTGGCCCCCAAACATCTGAATGTATCAAAGAAAAAGCATGTTCCACACGAGTATTATTGGATAAATAAGATTGTCTGTGGCTTTTCGCCAAAACACAAGTATCACACTGTAAATGAGTACTAGAAAATTTAGGAAACAATAACTTGAGATAACCGTGAGAGGGATGCCCCAAATGGCGGTGCCACAACCAACTTTGACGATTATCAGACCCATGTGCTAAGAATGTTGTGCCTTTGGCGAGACCTCATTGACATAGTACAACCCATTTCTCTCAATTCCACGCCCAATGGTCTCCTTCAAACAAATATCCTGCAAGACACAAAATGTAGGGCACATCAGGACAGTACAGTTTAACTCTTTCGATACATGACTAATAGACAAGAGTTTATATGACAATAAAGGTACAAATAAACAATTGGACAACTTAAGTGTAAGTGTAAGTTCTATAATGCCGACCCCTCCACTGGGGCCAATTCTCCACTAGCCGTTTGAATAAACTGTTTTCGTGGCATGGTAGAACCAACAAAATCATTCTTGTCATAAGTAACTGTATCTGTTGCCCTACAATCAAAGACCCATTGATCACTTTTGGAACCATCCTGAATAACATTCACAGAAGCATATTTTGGTAAGTCAATGGAAGCGGATCTTGATAATTTTGCCAATGAGTATTCTAGTAAATCTGTTGAAAGGCAGTCCTGTAATTTCTGTTGACATGAACTATTACAAATTGGTGGGGCACAATCAGTCAAATTCAAACTTATGGGACCAGAATCACGATTATTTCAACTTTTAAGGACTCCTTCGTCAATTTCCAAAAATTCAGGGGGAAAAAACTTAAAACTTGAAAAAGAAGGGTTCTGGGACAATTTTAAACGTTGAACCTCCCTTATTCCTGATTTAGGGTTCTCATTTGTACCCTTGTGTGCACCGTCTCCTCCATTCTGGGCTACTTCTCTCCCTCGGCCGATTGCTACGAACCTATGGTTGCCTCCTTTAATCTCGGCCACGACGGTAGTCTCCAGGCTGCTTGTGGCTATAGCGACTGTCCCCTGCTTTGACTCGGCCTTCCCTGAATCTGTTCGCCTTTCCCGATGCTCCCAACATTCAGGATACCTGACAATATGGTATTAATCCCGCTTGAGATGGCCCTTAATTCGACAGTGGTCGCATTTTTTGTCTGTTCGACGCTGGGATAATGGATCAGTCGGAGTATTTCGAACAGATTTTGACCGGCGTATCTCTGTCCGTCCCTGTCCCTGCTTCTGGTCCCCTCAGTTTTGTCCCTGTCCTTTGATAATCAGGACAGTACCAATCCCCAATGATGGGGTGTGATCGGTTAGAGCCGCCGTTAAGCCGAATATGTTCTTCCTGGCGACTTCCCAACGCATCGTCACGTAAGCAGCATCTATTGAGGGAAGGGTCGTTGAACGGAGTATATCCCGGGTGATACTGTCAAAATCATCAGCAAGCCCCGCTAAAAACTTGAACAATCTGTGAGTTTCTTGCAATTCATTGTATTTATTAATATCTGTGGGAGATGTCATCGGATTTGGTTGTCTCCGATCTATTTCCATCCATAAACTCTTGCATATACCATAATACTCTTCCAGTGTGAGTTGCCCTTATTGGATTCTATCTTCCCTTGTCATCAGGTCGAATATCTGGAGGCTATCTTCTCCGGATTGGTATGTTGTGGCTAGTCCCTGCCACAGGTCTCTGGCAGTCGGATAATGGATGAATTGATGGACTATCGAGGAATCAATTGTCTGTGTAATCCAGGAAAAAACCTAAAGATCCCTCTGTTTCCATGCCTGGTATTCCGCATCTGTTTATGCAAGAGGTGTCGGCTATCCAGTGAGATGGCTGAGGCGTCCCCTTCCTCCAATTGCAATTTCCAGCATCCGTGCCCATAGCACATAATTATGGCTGGTTAATTTGAAATCTATTGTAACTAGGTGATCATTTGTATCTAGTTTGGGTTTTTCGTGTGTTTGCAGCAATTTTGTGATCTGTTGGGACAATATTGTAGCTGCTTCGGTTAATGCAGGTGACGACGTTGACTTGTCGTCACCCATCAGTCGGGTTTTCTAATGAAGAACAGCTTAGGATCGTAAAGCTGCTCTGATACCAAATTGGATCAAAGAATCAGTAATTTCCTTGATTGTGTTTTTTCATTTACAGTATACAGGCTCCTATTATATAGAGATAATTACACACGATGTATCCCTGTAAATTAGGGGATAATTATGGAAGATATCCCTGATATCCCTAATTTACAGGGATCTATACAATTTTATCTATATCTCTAACATGAACAAATTGAAACCATGAATAACAGTGAACAAATTCAAACTCTATACAAATATGGATTCGCAACTAGAATTAACATTTAACTCCAAAACCCATTCATCAATTCTCAAATTTTTTGCTCTTTCATCTATCCAATTTCGTATCTCATAGAGATACGAATCAATTCCCAGTGATAGAAATGGCAGACAGAATCATTTCTAAATAGAGAACAATAATTTGCCATTTCTATCACTGGGAATTATTAGAAGTTTAACAATTGTTACAAACAAAATAATATATAAATTTTCCCCCTTAATTATCCATTGAAAGGAAAAGAAATATTTTTTTCTTCTGAATTTCGAGTGACATCAGAGTCGGTAGAAAGGTAAAGGGGTTTATACTATTTGGATTCTCCAGAAGGCTCCTTGCACGTTCTAAGCCATCAATTGAAACCGTTAAAGATCTTTCCTTAGGGTCTGGTGAATTGACATCCTCTTTCAATAACTTATTTTCTTTAACTAAATTTACAGAAGATAAAGTGAACGATTACCCAGATGTAGTATGCATGATGGTATTAGATGAACCGCACATACTAAACAATATAGAATAATCAAAGTTAAATCAAACAGTATTAGGAACCCAAATTCAGACACTTGCATACTGACTGATAAACTTTATCATCATCATAATGAACAAACATAGTTTTTTCTATCGACCACTGTTATAAAACAACTGATTTTTCTAATCCTGTACGGACTATTGGGACATCACCACCGTCACCACCTTTATTTCCATTTATGTTCTCTTAAAGATTCGAGTAAGCTTAACACAACATATAGTATATACAATCAAATGTTCTTATAATAGCTTCATAACAGAAAATGAGATTCAGATAATAAAGAAAAAGAGGTAGTTCAGATGATATTTAAAACCTTGAAGAAGAAGATCAACCGTGGAAGGCAATGGATGATTGGTGTTTGATGGGGAGATTTGTTTTCCATTAATTGTTCTTTATTAGGGAGAATTTTGCTATATTCTTCTAAGCGAAGCTCATTTCCACTATTGAAAACTAGTCGCCATGTTGACATTTAACAATGAATTAATGTTAACAATTTTATTATGAAAAGCCAATAGAAGAATTCTCATTTGAAATGTGTGTATGCTAAACGATTTGGCCTTTTAAGAATAAGAATAAAATATGTCAAACGATTAAATTAGCTAGCATTATGCACTTTCATAAACTTTGATGATCAAATGATAAGGCATCGTGCAAAGTTGAACTGATTTCAAATAAATTTTAAGATTTTGAGCCATAAAAGATTGAAACACTCAAATCAATATATATTTCCTTTGAAGTGTATTGTCATTTATTAGGATTTTTCCCTAGAAAATGCAGGGAACACTTGAAGACCTAATCAATATATGCATGTATAAGAATAAAAAAGGGCTTTCATTGTTTTACAAGTGTTAACTTAAAAATCCACTGCAATTTTATATCCCTAGTTAGCTCCTTTGAACCATAACCTTATTATTTTATTTTATAACTATATTGCAGTCCTTACGTGTTGTGTTATGGTTCAAATTAAGAATTTTGGTTTATTGATATATGTATTCATAAAAAAGTACCAAAAAAAGCAAGTAAGAAAGGTAGCGAGAAGAAAACCCAATGTGATGGGAATTGTTCTGCATATGAAGTAATTAACCATTCCTAAGTGGGTTGAATTAAATATTCGAACTTATATGTTTGTTACCTATATATGTTTTGACCATTTGACTTTTAATTGTTATGTCTAATCACAACTTCATGGCATGTTGAACTAAAGTCCTTATGATGGATAAGTGGTACAAATTTGGCATAAAAGCAATTATATGGTAAATATGTACATAAACATCCATTGTAGATTTAGCCTTGATTTTATAGTAGACCTTTCATCAAACTGTTAGTAAGGTGTCGTCAAACAAGTATGGAAGGTGGAAAAAAAAGTTTGCCCATACACATCCAACACAGAAACACAATTCACCATCTTCCAAAAACAAACATAAAGGGAAACCTATACACCATTAGCAGAACATAAAACCTATATAAACTCCAAAACGTAGCAAAAAATATAGTAGAATAAGGATGGTTCTTTTTTTGAGAAATAATAATAAGGAGGGTTCTTGGTAATTGAAAAGAAGAACAATACGTACCAATATAAAACACGACACTTCTTTGACAAAGACGACCAAAAGATAGGAGACAACCACAAAAAGAGGAGAGAACACTTCTTCGACAGATTCTCAAGAGGAAATATGGTGGCTAGCATAAAAAGCAAAGATAATTTCATTTTCTTGTTAATAACCTAGTACAAAACGATGTCATTTTTTATTAAGCTAAACGATATCGTTTTCGATTAAATCGAAAGAAATATACCATTTGATATATTTCAAAAACTCGTCACTAAATGGTATCCCATTATCATTTGACTTCAACTTTGGCTAACATAATTATATATAATATATAACTTTGGCTAACATAATTATATATAATATATAAATTATATCAAACAGTGCGAAATTTTTATATAATACATAAAAAATTATGATTAAATAGAGTAATATATTACATAAGTATGATATGAGAAAATTTATAGATTTTGTAATAATTAAGAAATCATTATACTGGTTACAATTATTATCTATACATTCATATAACATTATATTAATTACCATATATGCTAGTAATAATAGCAATTTAATTAAAAAATTGCAATATAGTAAAAAAAGAAGTCAATATTAAATATTAATATCATATTCTTAAAAATCAAAACTAATATTATTCAAAACCTATTGTAAGCTTAAAAATAAATTTATTTAACAACAAATTTCAAAGATCAATTAATCACAATGATTGCATAAGTGTAAAAACATATATAGTTAAAAATATCAATTTATACTTTTTATTAACCTCTTTTAATATACATGATTTAAGAATTTTATGTGGTCTCACAAAACTGTATTTATTATATATAAATTCTATAGTAATTTATTGTTATTATATATTAAATTTTTTTGCAAAATATAAAAATATAGCATTGGCGACGATTTTGTAAATTAGTAGCCAAATATTTGGATAATGTTTAACATTTGGCGATGATTATTGCAGCATGTAAATCCAAAGGGTGACGATTTTATAAATTAGTGGCCAAATATTCGACTCCTGATTAGTATTTGGCGATGAATTGTGCGATTTTCTTTTGGTCTATCCTGTACTGCGCGTATGTTCTTCATTTTCTCTCCATTATCCATCCTTTTGTCTTCTTCATTTGCGAGTCCACCATGTGTTATTGTCTGCTTCCATCGTCTCCGGTGAATCATTGGTCGAGGTAAGTCATTGAATCTTTGTTGTTGGGTATTTTTATGCATGCGTTTTTTGTATTTTAAGCTTTGATGTTAGATTGGTTGTTTGATGTTTTTTGAGTTGTTTGTGATTGTTTGAACTGTCAATGGTTGGATTTTACTTCGAATGTCTTAATGCTAATGAAGAAAGGGAAAAGACATGTGTTTTTAGTTAGTTTGGGAAGAATATATAATGTGTATAAAGTGTTCAATGAAAGTTTTGTTACGATTATATTAAAGTGTTTCATATGTTCTGCTTGTGTAATTTCTATATATCTTGTGCTTCTATTGACCTTATACTAATAATTGATTGTAAGTCAATGACCTATCTTACAATCTTATCAACAAGTGTCAATCTGGGTACTAGTAAAAAAACCTAAAGCTTAGCTCTAAGCATTTTCTCTATTTTAATCTCCAAGACCGAGTTGTAAGCGTTATATTTTAACTTTCAAGTTGTAGTATTTTTTTAGGTATATTAATTCCAATTTGAATTCAATGTTTGAACTCTAAGTATTTAATTTTCAATTTCATGATAATAATTTATTATAAGAATTTTCTTCATTTTAAAACCTTAAGATCTATTCTAGGCATTTTATCCATTTCCTAAGACCTAAGACTTAACTTTAGGCATTTTTTTTCTTTTTAATGTCCTAAGGTTCACTATAGGCATATAAATTTCATTTTAAGCCCTATCATATAGTTATAAGCATTTTTTACATTTTAAGTCCTAAGACCCAATTTTATGGATAACATAAGTATTTACTGCATATGGAATGAGTTTGATATCTTATAGATGATCCGAGACATAATAAACCCCTAGGATGGTATATTGGCTAGAAACTTGTGATCCAACTCCCATGACGCTTATTGCTGAAATATTCCACAAGCTTAGGAGTCATAACGAGAAGTCTTTTTATGTGATCTAACAATGTCACATACCATAGTGTTTGTTTGAATTCAAACTTAGTATGTGAACTTGTACTGATTAATCGACAACTATTAACTTGTATTAATTTATCATTATGTCATATAAAATGAGGATTGCATTTGGTAATTCAGTTATTTACTTTTAATTGTATAGCTAGATGTACAAAATTTGGATGTCTCATTGAAAATGGTCTACTGAACACTTAGAAGGAGTTAAAGTTCTATGTAATTTTTAAAAGATCAAATAGGTGGTGAATGTTGTATTTGTTGTCCATGCATAGACTTTTAAATGTCAACATTCAAAGTCAAGATGTGGTATATAATCACTTGCTAATCTAAGGCATAGATAAATTCTATACTCTATAACCTTATTATGGCAATTGTTCAAAAGTAAGTTGTAGTAGAAGTGTTGGTACAAGTATTGATGATAGTAGCAATGATGGTGTAGAAGACTGTGATATTAATGATGATGGTGATGATGGGATTAGCCAGATGTTAGAGGATTATGGGAATTATATGGAGACTATGAATGAAACCGGTTTGCCTAACATAATTGGTAGTATTACAGAAGATAATTTTAGGAAGTTATTAAAAGTTACTCAAGAAGATTTATATCCAAGGTGCTCGAATTTCTCTCTGCTATCTTTGGTTGTCAAGTTGTTGCATTTGAAGGTCTATAATAAATAGAGTAACAAGTCTTTTGATATGTTAATTGACTTACTCAATGACGCATTACTTGTTGGATACAAATTGCCCAAATCTTACAATGTTGCAAAGAAATTATTAAGGGACCTTGGATTACGATATATATCAATACACGATTGTAAGTATGATTGTGCTATATTTTGGAAAGACAGTAAAGATCTTGAATAGTGTCCCATTTGTAGTACGTGGTGAGTGGATGATGGGAGAGGGAAAAAGATACCACATAAAATCTTGAGATTCTTCCATATTAAACCACAACTACAAAGGCCTTTTATGTCAATAAAAACAACCATAGATATAAGGTGGCATAAAGAGAAACACATTGGTGATAACATTATGCATCATCCAGTAGGCTCAATGGCATGGAAAAACTTTGATGGAAAATTTCCATGGTTGGCATAGGATTGTCGTAATGTTCGGGTTGCTTTAGCCTCGAATCGATTGAATCATTTCTATAATATGAGTACTTCTTACAACATATGGCTGGTAATTCTAGTGCCATTCAATTTACCTCCATAAAAGTGTATGAAAGAGTCTTTTATGTTATTGTCTTTATTTATTCTAGGGCCTATTGGTCTTAGTAAGGATATCGATGTATACAAGCAATTTTATAGGAGGTTAGATTAGAAACTTTTAATGTTGTTGAAGGTGAAACATTTATAATGCATACGACCATTTTGTGGAATATAAGTGATTTTTCAGCTTATGAGAATTTGTTTGGATGGAGCACTAAAGGGTATATTGCCTCTCTTGCGTGTAACCATCAAACTTATTTAATGAGGTTACGAAGTAAAATATGTTATATGGACATCATCGTTACTTAGAACATAGGCATAGATGGCAAAAAACCAAATCATTTAATGGCAAAATAGAATTGGGTGAAGCTCCTTTGCACTTGTTTGGTGATGATATGGTTTACCAACTATCACATTTAGGTAACATTACACCTGGAAAAAACCCAAATAACAGAAAGCAAAAGCGAAGTGTTGTTGGAATAAAAAAGCATAATTTTCAATTGCCATATTGATGTGATGCATATTGAAAAAAATATTTGTGAGAATATTTTAGGAACTTTGATGGGAATTGATGGCAAATTGAAAGACACAATTAAGGATAGATTAGACTTCGAAGACATGAATATAAGAAAAGATTTACACTTAAAAAAAAGGGATGATGGATCATACATCATTCCACCTACTTGTTCCATTTAAATTCATAATAAGTACTTTATTATAGATAATAAGAATTCTCATATGAGATATCTTGGGGCTAGTTCTCTGTGCAAAATGGATGCCCCTATATTTAGTTTAGTGCTTTACATTCATGATTACAGTGATTACCTTCATAAATGTCATAACACACCATAAATATTGGTTGACCTTTCCAATACATGTCATTAAGCCTCTCGTTATATGTTTCCAATACCGCACAAGCGACAACATGTCATAATTCCTTTAAGAATTATGTCTTCTCTATCCTTCCATTCTATTTGGTGGCTATGATAGTGAATATCTAAATCTTAAATATTAAGTCACAAACACAAGATTAAGAAAGAGAACTATAAGGACAAACAAATAAATATAAAAAGAAAAGAAATAAAGACTACATTAAAAATGACTCGAGTAATAAAAATAAGGTTTTCATTATATTACAATCCTTGAAACCAACACCAAAAATTTGATTGATGTTGAAATTATTATAATCACAAGTGTACAGTATAGCTATAACTAACATTGACGAGTATAAGTTGATCCCATAAGGACTAGAATTATCTCTCTATTATTTAGTCTAACAAATCATAATGCTTATGATTAATCAAATTTAAATTAAAATAATAAACCAAAATAAAAACAACTCAATTGACTTACTAGAACAAAGTTTAAACTAAGTATTAATCAAATAAGACAGTGGTACCTGGAATTCGAATCCCTTATGACTTCTTTTGAAATCATGAGTTCACTAATCAATTTAATCTATAATTCATTAAATCGGGAAAATTTTATATTATGAAAATTTTGTTCATAAGACTATTGACATGTAATCCTAAGTTAGTTAATTAAAATTATAATTAAAACCTGTAGAATTGTATTAATAAATTTATGAATTTTACTGTTAAGTTTGACGATAATTTGAAAGATTTATGTTTATTGTACAAGGAGAATTTTTGTCAGACCGTAAAATTGGTGATCATATTCTGTTGTTTCAAGAACTCATGAAGGATTATAACTCTTGTAAAAAAAACTCAACAATTGCATAATAAGGTAGACTTCTTCAAAGCTTTCAATACCCTTAGCTAGGAATTTATTCAACTATGCCTTGAAGCAATTCACACCCCTCCCAAATTTGTGCAATGAATCAGGACGTGTATTCAAACTTTTACATTGAGTGTGCTTTTTAACGATTTTCCATCTAGACCTTTAAAACCAGCTAGAGGAATACGTCAAGGTGATCCCTTATCTTCATACCTATTTACTTTAGCTATGGAGGGCTTTTCTAGACTATTAACCCGACTCTTCACTTCCAATGGGGGATTTAAATTCCATCACCATTGTATGGAGATCAAACTTAATCACCTTATATAAGTGGATGATTTGTTACTGTTGTGTGAAGCTGATTCATTTTCCATCAATATAATGAAGCATGCTTTTCAATCATTCGCTCAATGGTTTGGCCTTAAGTATAAACCAGATAAGAGCAGCTTATACCTCTTTATAGATGTGAGGAATCCGAAGAAGTTAAAGGGACTAACGAGTATGAACCCCGTTTCACTTAATTTATGCTATTTAGGCATTCCTGTTATTGCTTCTAAACTCAAATATAGCAACTGCCTTTCTATTATTGAAAGAGTGAAATCGAGGGTCATGGCTTGACAAAATAGGTTCTTATCCTATGCTACCAGGGTAACCCTCATTATTTCGATCCTCAGTAGCCTAGCCTTCATTTCCATTAGACTGCACATGTAGTTATACCCAAGAAAGCTATAAAGGAGCTGGAAAAAATTATGGAAAACTTTCTATGGACTGGAACCTCTGTCAATTCCAAGCGAGCTAAAATCAAGTGGAGCGATATCATAATCTCAAAAAGAAAAAGTGTTATTAGGATCATTTCCATAACACAAATGCAGAAGTTCTTGAGTTGTAAGCAGCTGTGGAGATTATGCACTAATACTGATGCGTTATAGATCCAATGGACTTATGAATATTAATTAAAGTCTACCAACTTCTGGTAGTTAGATTTTTCTCAAGTAGGTTATGCCATTTTCAAAACAGATGATGGCACAACGGAGGGCTACCTACTCTTGCATTCAACTTCGAATTAGAAATGGTGTTAGGATGTGGTTTTGGTTCGACAAGTGGCTTGATATAAGCCCTCTTTCCCAAGTTCTTGATCTCCAACAATTATAAAACCGACAGGCACTCATTCTAAAGTGTCGGCCCTGATTACCAATGATGCATGGCACGGTGAATTTAGGGGATTTCACTCTTTACTGCATTGTCTTCCTCAGCTAACCAATGTTATCCATGAAGATGTTATCTCCTGGACCTTGACTCTGAATGGTTTGGTCTCTATATGATCTTGCCATCAATTGTTCACTGATCAATCTTTTAAGGTTCTGTGGTTTACACTCTTGTGGAAAACTTCTATTAGCCCCAAGGCTTCCTTTATAACATAACTAGCAATTAGGAATCGACTCCAAACAAAGAGTCAATGGTATGGACATGAAGATACCACATGGTTTCCTTTGTGACATAGCTGTTGAGAATCGACGCCACCTTTTCTTTCAATGTCAGTATTCCAGTTATATGGAGTCAAATTTTGCACCTATTACCTGTCAACTATTGTAGTTACAACTGGAATCACTCATTGAGCTGGGTTGTTTGTAATTTGGAAATTGGGAAAACTAATGCTCCTATCTTCAAAGCCGCATTCACGATCACAATCAACACCATTTGGAGAGAAAGAAATCGCTACGAAGCTACGAGCCAGAAGGAGGAGAAATACAAGCTTGTAGATCAAACTTTTAACCTCATTAGAGCTCATCTCTAGGCCAAAAATGCAAAGCACTCATTCTCTATGAACATGCAGTGAACTTAGTGCTTCTAGTTCCATCTCAACTACTTTAATAAGATTCATTTTTATATTCTATTAGATTATTCCCTACCATTGTAATCATTAGTAAACTCTCCTCAGAGAGTTAACGACAAGCTAAGACCTTTTGTAATTTTTTGATTTAGTTTTATCTATTGATAATCCATGTTTTAATTTAAAAAAAGATTTGCATACAATTCCTTTCAATTATGTTGGACCAATTCATACAAAGGAGTTATCAATCTCAATGAATAAAATCACACATGAATCAATATGCTAGCAATATTTATTCAACAATAACTAAGAACACATAATTGAATCTCAATAAAACTAAAGAATGAATTAAAATAAAATAAAATCATAACAAGGTCTATTTTGAGGTTCATTTAATCCAACTGACAGCAAAGGTTTAGTTCCTAATCATATAAGACATAACATCAAAACTAAAGGAAAACTAGAAAATCAAAAGAAACATGATTAGACCGATGAAAATTTTGAATGTGTTTTTTTGCTTGTGTTTTGTTCTTTCTGTTTTCCTAAGTAGTCAATTTGTGTTTTTTAAGCCCCCTAATTTTCCTCTTAATTTTTTCTTTTATGATTAAAAAAATTGGGTTTTTGGTAGTACAAAGGCATTAACACGGTGGTGTCAATTAAAAATCATAAAACTGTCAAATCTGGAATGAACATGAGCTTAAAATATAAACACGAGCATTAATATGTGCATGTTGATCTCCATCACGGGCATGTTGAACGATCGTGTAAGTCACTAAGATCGTGTCAAGCTTAAGATAGTATATGTGAGTTCACACGACCATGGACATGGGTGTGTAACCATCAACATGGCCATGTTGGTACCTGTGTTGATTTCCAACTTCTTTATAACTTAGTTACAACAATTCCAAATCACCTCAAACTTGTACTAATTCATTCCTTTTGCTCCAAAATAAGGGAATTACAACATAAAAACATAATAGGAACAAATTAAGTAACAAAAATAGTAAAAATTCTCAAATAAACAAGTAAAATGAACTAAACATAGGACTAAAAATATTAATAAATCTCTACTTATCACTAATCAAATTCATCAATGATAATTAATTTGTTGAATATTCACAATAGTTAAGGATATCGTTTTCAATAAATCTAGAGTGTTCATTCTCCTAACACATGGATTATACTTCTCCTTTTAATCCTTCATACAATTCCTAACATTGAATTTATGATGTCTAGACATAAATCAAAAATCAAGATTAAAGAGAATAAAGCCAACCTAAGTAATAATTAATCATACATTAATAATTAAATTTTTAAATATAAGTTACATACCTAACCTTAGTTAGGGATTTAACTACTAAATATAATGTAATTGAAACGGAAAAAAAAACAATCTTATCTTTAAAGAAGGTAAAGAGAAAAGAACTAGAAAAAGATATTCCCATATTACTTCCACATTGGGTTGAATCTTCCCTCAATCTTGCTCTTAAGATTTTTTTAATGATAAGAAACCCTAACAGAATAACTCAGTGAAAGAAAACTACCAAAAAACCTCCCTTAATTAACTCGAATGAGGGTATTTATAAATGAGGGTTACATATAATATTTCTAAGATAAGTGAAATTAGGTCTCTGTACGTATTTAGATTTTGTGCCGAGTCTAGTACCTATCCCACTTCTGACACCAATGTTAGTATGCTTCTGCTTCTCCAATCATATCTAACTAACACTACATTGGTTCTGAACTCAAACTTAACATAATTGCAAGTTACATTCTACTTCTAACTTCTGCAATTTTTCACACTTTCAACATTGAATTAATCTCTCATTTCTTCTACAAAGTTATTGTCCAGTAAGCTAGTTTCTTATTGACTTCAATTTCTTCAAAAAAACTATAGATAATTTTGCATTTAAATCCAGAATTTAACCTTCAATTATTACCTACTTAGTCAACGAACCAATTATAAGAAAATATCATATAATTCACATAAAATGTGCTATAGAAGTACTAAATTACAACATAATTTAGCCTTATAAACATGCAAAATATAAACTTATCATAATTCAAAAATTTTCTTACAAAAATGCAAATCAACTTTAAAAGTTGTCTCCTGTCTTCTCAATGTTTAACCTCTTACATTAATCATCAATGATTGAAATCACAACCTAAGATATTCTTTCAAGCTTCTTGTACATTTTCATTTTACATCTCAAATTCTTAATCTTATATTCTTGTTATACACTTTATATGTTATCAAATGTCTTTAGTCCATAAAAATTAAATGCAAGACGCTTAAAAAGTGAAATAAATACATCGATAATGCTTATAGAGTATAGTTTAACATGATTTTAAGTTTCTATTTTTGTTGACATTTCATGGAAATTTTTTATCGTGTTAGTTTTGCTATTGCTCTTATTTCTCTACTGGACAAAAAGATTCAGATGTTTGCAAATCTAATGCCAATAGTTTATATGTATAATTTCAACTGATTAGTGTAATCTTGATGTAATTCTGCACTATTTAATGAAGTTGCCATGCCTACCATATGGGTAGAGCAAGCTTAAGTCATTTCATGGCTTCAGAGCCATAAGTCATTTTCATAGAGCAAATTTGTTTTATTGTTCCTTTTTCCTTTAGCCCTCTTTGATCCTCTGCTTTCTTTTTTCATAATAGTCACAACGACATCAGGCACAAAGACTTCAATTGTATCTATTTCATCCACTTAAACGCAACCAATTGTCTTTCCCAGTGTTTCACACCAGTTTCTGTTGAAACTAAGTTCCACAATTATCTTTTGTGCAAAACACAACTCAAATCCAATGTTACGTGCTTACAACCTAGTAGGACACGTTGATGGTTCTGCCTGTGCTCCACCTCTAGAAATGAATGATAAACCCAAAGAAGAGTTTTACTCTCGGCTCTGCTATGATTTATGTTGAGTTGGATCACAAGTTCTATATCTGAACAATTATTACAGCGATTGTTGGAGTTAGTACTGTGTACGAAGCCCACAACAAAGGCTTGCATTTTTCTATGCATCTGGATCAAAGACCCGAATTTGCCAGCTCAAGCAACAACTAATTAGCTTGTAAAGAGGGAACAACTCAATCGCCGTCTATGTACAGCACCCGAAGCTCATGGCAAATCAGCTACCAGCATGGACGGAGCCAGATTCAATTTTAAGGGAGGACCGGGGGTCAATATCAGATAGGAATTTTTTTTAAAGGAGTTATTTATATTTATAATTTTAAAAATTTTAATTATATAAGTAATTTAAAAAGAAATTTGAAAGGGAGGACTATGCCCCCCTCCTCTATGACATGGCTCCGTCCATGACTACCGGTGCTCGCGGACAGTATGGTAAACTACATAATGGATGGGCTTGGAGCGACTTACCACCCTTTTGTGTGGTTTCTGAAACACGATTGGAATTCGTGTCATTTGATGATCTGTTTGGATTTTTTTTCTTAGTAAAGAAATGCAGCTTTAACGAGAAGCAAAATTCTCAAAGCAGGGGGAGGCAAAGATGTGAAAGAGGAGGCAGGAACGACACAAGTAGAGTGACTCAAGGCCACCAATATTTCAATCGACATAAGAATTCATTTTGCAATGTCTAGAGTGGCCTACTTTACTACAACACAAACCAACAATTGGACAATTGATTTTGGAATTACACACCATCTCACATCTGAATTAAACAACCTTGCCATTCATTCATAATACGACAGTCCGAGAAAGTAACTATTGGTGATGTTAGCTCCTTACTCATCTCTCATATAGGACGTTCTACTGCATATGTCAATAACGTTCCTATTAATTTATCTCAAATATTGCATGTTGCAAAGGCCCATCAAAATTTATTATTTGTTCGTGCTTTGACTAAGCATAATTTGGTCTCTATTGAATTTATTTAACAATTTTTTCTTGTGAAGGATTTGACAAACAAGGCAAGTAATTTACCATGGAAAGAGCAAAAATGGTCTTTATACTTTGCCAATGTCAGTTTCTTCCTCACCAAGGGCTTTAAAGACTTCAGTGGAGTTTCTGCTTGTCATTAACGTCTGAATCATGCTAGTATTAAAATAGTGCATCAAGGTACTAGAAATAATAACTTATTTTTTTTCCAAGTCTTTTACATCAATTTGTCATGGTTGTAGTGATGATGGTAAGATTCACAAATTGCCTTTTTCATTATCTACTCTTAAGTAAAATGCTCCAAAGTTGATTTATACTGATTTATGAGGACCTTCCCTACAATAATCAGTTGATGAAAGTAAATATCATGTTTTCTTTAAGGATTATTTTAATAAATATTCTTAGATTTATTTTATTTGCTACAAGTTAAAACTTATGAGTATTTTTATTAAATTTAAACATTTTGTTGAACATTTTTTTAATTGAAGGATTTATACCTTGCAATTTGATTGGGGTGGATAGTATCAATCCTTGCACCAATATCTTGGCGAAAACTGGATTAATCATCATCTTTCATGTTTACACACACTTGAGCAAAATGGATGTGGTGAATAAAAGCATCGACATAATTTGCTTTTGATGCTGCAAATTACATTATTAATAGACTTCTTACATCTTGAATAATAAATCTTCTTTTGAATTTACATTTAATGAGAAGTTGGATCATTCTTTTTTGAAGGTTTTTAGTCGCTTGTGCTATCTTTGGCTTAGCCCTTACAACAAGGATAAATTGGAACCACGCTTGGTTAAATGTGTCTTTTTAGGATATACTAATTGCACAAAGGCGATAAACATTTTGACATTGTTACTTATAAAGTATACATTTCTCGTCATGTACTATTTAATTTTAATTATACTACTATTAGTTTAATTAAAAATTAATTTTAAATTTTAATTTAATTATGCGACAATTAATTTTATAAAAATAAAAATGAAACCAAAATAAGGTTTTACATTTGTGTGGCTTTCCAATGACACATATTTTGATTTTTTGATTATTTTAATTTTAATTTTTAATAAAATTTTTAAGACAAAAAATTTAAATTTTAAAAATTGATTAATTAATTTATAAATTATAGAAAATATTAAGTTAAATTAAAAATTGATTAATTTTATTATTATTATTATATTAGCCCAAATGCATATTAATGCAATATTAAACATCTTGTATATTCATGGTAAAGTTTTTTTTTACAAAGAATGCTTTTGAAATGCAAATAAATTATACAATATATTATATATGTAGAATAATTTATTTGGATTTCAACAGCTTATTTTAATTTCTCAAAATTAATTTTTTTAACAAAGGTTTATTACTTTGGAATTATTTATCAACTAAAATATTTGTTCTTTATTAGAATAAATTATTTTTAGTAATATATAATTTCTTAAAT
>JANKYE010000223.1:26078020-26088872 GCA_032467995.1 Erythroxylum dillonii
TATTGCAAATCTCTACCAAATATGTTTTTGTTTTTTTTTTAAAAAAACAGAAACTAAAAATAGGAAACAGAAACCAAAAACAACAACAAAAAAACAAAAGTGAAACCAAACGACCCCTTAATATGTAGAAAAATGAAACTACATTTACTCTAAAACGTTGTTACAAGTAAGAGAGAGAAAGTCAACTAATCTAAAGAACCAATCTAACTAATTAATTTATACAATACAATCAACAGTGAGGATTTAATACCCTCCCTTAAGATGAGCATGGATGTGATCAAGGATGCACATCTTCGACGTAAGAGAATCAAATTGTCTTTTACATAAAATTTTGGTGTAAATATCTGCCACCTTTTGTTCAGTAGGGATGTGATGAACTTCAATTGAACCTTCTGCTACCTTTTTTCGGATGAAGTGAATGTCCATCTTAAAATGTTTTGTTCTTTCATGAAAAATGAGATTCTTGCAAAGCTGTATACATGACTTGTTATCACAAAACATATCCATCTTTTTGTTTACTAGAAATCCAAAGTCTTCAAGCAAATTTTTTACCCACAGTAGCTCATACAAAGCCATAGCCATAGCTCTATATTCAGCCTCTGTTGAACTTCTTGCTACCACAAATTGTTTCTTTGATTTCCAGCTTATCATGGTGTTTCTAACAGCCACACAATGCCCAGAAATTGATCTTTTAGTGTCTAGGCAACTTCCCCAGTCACTGTCTACATAGCACTTCAAACTTACGTCTTTTTGTTTGCCAAAAAGAACACCTTGTCCTGGAGAGCCTTTTAAATACTTCAAAACCTTCAAGGCTGCCTTCACATGGCTCTTACCTAGTTTATCCATGAATTGTGACAATATATGGACTGCATAGCACAAGTCAGGTCTAGTGAAAATCAAGTAAATCAGTTTCCTAACCAATTTCCTATAAATTGTAGCATCTTCAAGAACTTCCTTTTTTCTTGCCTTAATTTGTGATTTATTTGTATAGGAATAGGGCTTGGTTTCGATCCAGTACTCCAAATTCAGTGATAAGATCTTAGGTATATTTTTTGTGATAAAAATATCCCTTGTAAAGATTTTGCAACCTTAACTCCTAAGAAGTATTTTGGTACACCCAAATTCTTAAGTTTGAATCTCTGTTTTAATGACTTCATGACAAAAAGAACACCAACATCAAAAGTGCTCCTTATCAAAATGTCATCTACATGCACTAATAATGTTGTGAAAGCTCCCCCATCCCTATAAGTAAATAAAGAGTAGTCATACCTTGATTAGACAAAACCAATCTCTATCAAAGCCTCTGTAAACTTGGTGTTCCACTGCCTAAAAGCTTGCTTGAGTCCATATAAGAACTTTTTGAGTCTACAAGCAACTGTTCCATTATGAAGTTTCCTCCCTTTCAACTCATAACCCAATGGCATCTCCATAAAAACTTTGCCATGTAAGTCTTCATTAAGAAAGGCATTGTTTATATCCAACTGGTAAAGAGACCACTTCAGCTTGGCTGTTAGAGCAAAGACCACCCTAACTGTTGTTTGCTTGACAACAGGCTGAATGTATCCTTATGGTCAAATCCAGCTATCTGACTATATCCCTTGGCAACTAGTTAAGCTTTGTACCTTTCAACTGAACCATCTACATTAAGCTTGGTTTTGAACACCCATTTGCACCCCACTGTGTGCTAACCTGGTGGAAGAGAAACCATCTCTCAAGTACCATTGTCTTTAAGAGCTTGAAGTTCATCAAGCACAGCTTTCTTTCAGTGGTCACGTTTAATAGCTTCATAATAAGTGGTTGGTTCTTGTATATAAGTACCAGAGGTAATGAAAGCGCTGTAAGGTCAGAAAAGTAAAGAAGGAGAAAGGTATTGCTCAATGGGATAGGTTACTGAATGACTAGAGGGAAGTGTGTGGTTATATGCATTCAAGTATTTTGGTAGAGTCTTGGGTTTAGTACTTCTGGGTAAAAGTTGATCTGTTTGTGAAGAAATCGGGGCATTGGGTAATGAGTTAGGCTAGTGAAAGGATATGGATGAGGCAAGGACTAAAAAGGGCTGTAAAGATGGGGATAAGGTATGAGATGATTGTGGTGATGTGTGTGCTATAGACAAGGATTCCGAATAGTTAATAGTAGGCATTTCACAAATAAAGCAAGTGATACATAACTTGTAGTAAAATGTGATGCAACTTTATCAAAAGGAAGTGAAGGTACAACAGCAAAAGATGTTAGGCAAGAAGAAGAGGACAAAGCTGATTGTGACTTGAGCAAGAGAAAATTTATTTCATGAAAAATAAAAGAAGAGGACATCACGAGACACAAAGACTTCTTTCTTATCTATATTACAATTAAAACCCTTTCACTCCTAGAGGATACCCAATGAATACACAGTCCTTAACCTAGGAGCAAAATTTGTTCTACGAGCTTTTAGAGTAGATGCAAAACAAAGGGAATCAAAATCCTTTAATATGGAACAATTTGACACTTTGTGAAAGAGTTTTTCATATGAAGTCTTGAAATGAAGAATAGAAGAAGGGGTCCTATTGATGATATGAGAAGTTGTCAAAACAGTCTCTCCCAAAAATTGCAAAGGTAAACCAGATTAAAATATTAGGATGGGTATTGGAAATACTAGTAGAGGAAGATGTTTGACCTTGCTTCTCAGCTGAAAAAGAACCTGGAACTTGATGCTGTGGTTTTTCATCTAACAAATTCAACAGTTTATGGAACTGCTTTTGAGTGAATGAGCAAGGCATTTCTGGCAACTTTGAAGAATAATCTCCATTAGCAACACTGTCTCCAACCGGTGTAGTAGTTTGAACCCTTTTAGCAATAGTTCCTCTTCCCTTTGTAAATTTAAAGATAGCCAGAAAATCTATTAGCCTGTAGCACTTCTCCCTATTATGCGCCTTTTTTTTAACAATATGAACAAATCAGTTTATTCCCATCCTTCTTCTTAAAATCACTATTACCAGTTGAAGGCTTGTTGTTGTTAGAAACAACCATTGTCACTGGTTCAAAAAAGGGTTGAGAAATAACTTGCAAAGTTCTTTACGACTCTTCCCTTGTAAGAACATTGTAAACATCATCCAAACTTAGTAGAGGTCGTTGCACAAAAATTTGCAACCTTTGAGCATAAAATCGTTCATTAAGTCCATTAAAGAACTTAAACACTCTATCTTTGTCATGATTGAGAACAAAAGGTTAGAAACATTCTTCATTTTAGTAGTCACATTTACAATGTGGAATTAGCCTATACTACCGTAATTCCTCCCATAGAACATTCAAGTCGGTATAATAAGCATCCACTGGTCTATTACCTTAATGAACTACAGAGATTTCATACTGCAACTTGCATAATCGAACATCATTAGGCTGGTCGAATCTCTTTTTTAGCACCTCCCAAATCCTTAAGGTAATATCGATGTAGAAGATTGTCGACGCAATTAAAGGCGACATCAATCAAAGGAGCTAGCAATGATTAGATTATTACATCTAATCTAGACAGGGAAGAGAGGATTAGCTGGATTGACAGGTTTGGAAATAGTCCGTTTAGAAACCCTAACTGGTTGCGTATAGATATCATAAGAACAACCAATCTACTCTAGGTTGCATAATTGCTTGTATTGAGCTCTGGTTGTGCAATCATTGTGGTGAAATTGTCAGAATGATGAACAAAATAAGGAGATAAAGGATCTTCTCCAGGTGAAATAGATGAAATCGAAGAGGCTAGTGAACTCATCTTTCGATATTTTTGATCGATCAAGAACAGAGGAAAGGATTGAAACAAATAGAAAGACTCAATCGAACAATCGATTAGAGGATTGAAAAAGGAATTTTAAAAAAATGATCCTGAGGATTTGAAGAATGGAACCCTAGAGCTCCAAAAGCCCTGATACCATGTGAAGAAATACAATAGAGAGAAGAGGGAAAAAATGATAGAAATTGAATGTGGAGAAAAATGAAACAACATTCACTCTAAAATTTTGTTACAAGTACAACTTACATACAGGTAAGAGAGAGAAAGTCAACTAATCTAAAGAACCAATCTAACTAACTAACCAAGTTACAAAATACAATCAATAGTGAGGATTTAACAAGAATTTTAAATATTGATAAAAAGTAAAGCTTTTTATTAAAAAATGAACGAGGAAATTTATAGAAGAAACTAGATCAACACTACAATGAGTTTAAGGCTAGACGCTTAATCTTATAAAGGGAACTGAGCCCAATTGTCTAAGCTAAAGGAAGAAGCCAAAAAATAGAACATAAGCCTTATTATGAAAACATGTAAATTACAAGCCCCACATTCTGACCATATCCATAGACTGAGATTCTTGCATATTTTTAGCATACAAGCAAGGTTTGATAAAGTTGATGACTCTATCCACAAGCAGGTATTTCTCTACCCTCTTATTAGTAAACCGTCTACTATTTTGTTTCCTCCATATGTTGTATATGACAATTGTATATGCTGCTTTGAAAAGATCATCATTAGGTTTACTCCTTTACGAATTAGCTACGACTCAATTTAATGTCTGCTCCCAATTATAACCAAAAAGATTATGAGGTATGTAAGATTTTACTCCAAATTGCCGTAGTATAAGGACATTGGAAATATAAGTTTTCCCCACCTTTAACAACAATATCACAAAGTAAGTGGTGTCAGAATTGTCATACCATTGACTTAATTTGAAGTTTGTTTTTGATTGCAAGCCACATAATGAAAGAAGCCTTAAGACTAATAGTGTTTCTCCATAAAAGATTAAACCAAGGCACATTAGCCCTTTCTTCTCTAAATAGTTGATAACAAGAGTTATTAGAGAAAACTTCATTCTGGTTTAAAGACTAGGAAATGACATCAGCACTCTGTAGATCATTAAGCAGTGGAAGGTAGTTCATCAGAGTACAAAATTTCCTAAAATTTGCATGTCATTCACTATTCAAAATTAGAGAAGAAACTTTAGAGTTAAAAGGCAATTTATTTTTTATGTGTTGTAATTCAAGTACGAGGGCTAATGGGCTAATGTCTATCCATTTATCTATTTACTGATAATTTCAAGTATATAAGAAGAAAAGTGTTTTCATATTTTAGAAATCCTATTTGTAAGAAATAATCAACGATTGGGTTCCTTTAATACAGAATTACTTTTTATAAGGCCTTTTACACCACTCCAATTCTTGTTTATTATTAAATTACCTCACATAGTAAGCTAATTAATTCGATTGCATCCTTTTGGAGTGCCTCCGGTCATGTGTTATATGAGATAAAGACCACCCCAGTTGACACTTTCAGCCAAAAACATTAGATATAAAATCAATAAACTTCGAACTATATACTATATAATTCTATATATGATAGATGAATTGTACATATGAATTAAAGTATTGTTTTTGGTCTTTCCCTAATATGCAGCGCATGACTGAGTACCTATCGAAACTACCCATGATCCTTTCGTGTGATTAGGAGTTTGATAGATTTTAATTAGTGTTATGAATTAATTTGAACATACTTAATTATTAGAAATGAGAATTATGGTCCATTCCCATGTTTTTGACTTTGGGCATGTGCCCTTAAATAGTCTCTGGTCTTTTAAGCTTGTGCTGTACTACCAAGTTGACCATTTAAATACAACAAGCCTTATTCAATTAATAATTTATAATATTTAAGGAGGAATATTGGAGTGGGTATAATCCAAAAGAATTTACAATATGAACATACTTCATGTCCTTGTGTGTAACTGAACAGTCAAACCTGTTTAAGTTAAATCGATCTAATTTTTAATTTCAGAATCCGAGATTTTAGAGGGCGTATGAGTTTTTTGTAAAAACATCTAAGGCTTTATATTTAGTCATTTGTTAGTAAAGAAATCATCTTATTATTAACAAATGTTGTTAAAAAATTAAAAAGAAAATCAACGCCTTTCATCTTGAGACAAACAGTCATGACATAACAAAGTAGAAAATAACTAATTAATTGGGATTATACCGAAATACCGAAAGAAATTAGACATGAATTGAAGTGATTAAGAAAGTTTGTTAGAACAATTAATTGGAAGTTAACATCATAATCAGACATTAAACAAAGTCAAGTGTCTAATTTGTTGATAAACACAACGACAGTGACAAGAAAGTGTTTGTTATAATGTTCTATTCGGCACAATCAATTATCTGCTGTAAATAATCATAAATGTTTTTGGTTAGTCTTTGCAATAACAACGACTATTTCGTTTAGCTAGAAGTAGAAGCTGTTGCTTTCACATTGAAAGGGAAGGAGAGTGACAAATTGGTTAAATGGGTATGGGAGTCATGTGGGTTTCACATGAGCAAGCACATGTTGAAGGGAACATAGAACACCTGCCCAAAATTCTTCAATAAAAGTGGGTTTGGAAGAGGGTAGGGTATAGGATTGTGTTGTTTTGTAGTATTCTTTTATTTCTCCTTCTTTGGTTTTACGTTTATCACATTGAAGGAGCAACCTGGTATGGCTTAATCTGAGCTGTGCTTCTCTAGATGGGGACAAGGAGGGTCATGTGAACATGTCTCATTGCCTACTTACCAACTTCCCATACCAAGAAATTCTAGTATCCTCAATTGGGTCCCTTTTGAATGGTCATAGTAGATTGATTTTGTTCTTAAATTTTCTTGTTGAATGATTGAACAATTTATAGGATGTTTTTTCCATATCCTTTTTGTCTTCATTCATGTTCCATACGCTGGAGAGCATTGTTTTTATCTTTTATATGCCTTTTTTTTAAGAAATTAAAAGTAATTCCATCAAATGGGAGTAGATACAAAAATAAAGTTCCATATTTAATAGCAAAACCACAACACTTTAATAATAGCAAGGTAAGACGTTCTTGCAACTATCTCACAACCATACGGTGTGCTTTCTGCATAGGGTTAACGAACCCATCTGTGTCTTTCACCATTTACCCGAACCACCCAAATTAGCGATTTGGTATGTCATCACCACCGGTAGTGGGAGTCACCAGCCGATGCAAGATCAATTTGCACATCAAGTTTGTAGACAACTCGACAGAATGATTGTATCAGAAGGTTCAAGTAACTTGAAAACAAGCCGTCTTCAGTGCTTCCAAATAGGAGAATCGAGGGCCATCTCATCAACCCCGATACGTACTTTCTTTCATAATTTGTTTATTTATTGGTCTTCCCTTTCATGTGATTGCTTATTTAAGCTTGAAATTAAGCAATTCGCCACGAAGTTGTTCAAAAGCATTTATTTTTATTTCCAAAAGACGATTGTAATGGATAATTTGTTGAACAAAATTTTATTTCTAATTTAGACTTTCAAGTAAAAATTCTGATTTAGCGTCTGCTTGATGTTGTGAGTAGATTTTATGAAAGTAGTTGATGAGAAAACAATTAAGAAGCATAGTGCTGTGGAGTCAGCCACATTAATGTTTATTTATCACTTTATTTTTATTTTTTAAGTAAAACATTAATGACAAACTTATTTCCACCGCTGTAATCGTCAAACAATATTTTTTCAAAGATCTTATGTTTGAAACACACGTTTTTAGACGTATGGACTTTGTGTGTTGCTTTTAATTCCTGATGCACACAAGTTTGACGAACACAAGCTTACGGCAATGTGTAAGGTTACAATGCGTGCATTTTGTGGGAGCAAAGGAAAAGTCATCAAGTATATCTATTACGCTTCAGTGATATACGTATCAATGTGAATTTGAAAGTGATTTTAACATAGTTATTGCATTATTAATTTTGTTAAATTTTGATGTAATAGGTGGGTTAATTGATCAAAATTTATTAATTTCATATTTTATTGGATGAAAGGGAAGTTCCTTGTATTATAAAAATATTATATCTTAAAAATAATTATTATCCAATTCTAACAAAATTATAAAAATCAAAAGTAACAAAATTAAATTCTAATTTTGAGTATCTTAAGGCAAGTCTTAAAGGATAGTATGGCACACAAATATACACGAGGATGAAAATTAAACTAATACTCTAATCTCAACGGGGTCTACACTCAAATGCCTAATTGAGATTTTGATGGTCATCTTTATGATGAATGATCTACCTAGTTGTGGAACTAAGCTTGTGAGTATTTAGCTTCAGTGAAATCGATAGAACTACTTCGACCTATTTAGTAACACGTTATCGCAAATGACAAGCTTTAGGCCAAAGAGCAATAAAGATGGATCTGATGAACTCTGAAAGTTTCCGTCTACAAGTCAAGATTGCTGAACTGTCTCTGACGCATAAGTAATCCTCGTCAAAGACTCAAAAAAATCGTTGTTCTTGCAGCGCAAGTTTGCAGGAGTTTTGACTTTTTTGGTTCTGTAAGAAACCACGCTGAAAGGTAATCCACTTAACAGGCATTGTCAGGACATGTGTCAATAAGTCACCTGATTCGACACTTCTTCACTAGCAAACAGAAACGGAACAGCAAGAAAATTCAATCTCTGACAATCCAGCTGTGAAGCTAATTGTTCTTTTCAGGGTCAGTCCGTAACTTCTACGAATAATGGGATTACATTGCATCTGAATAAAAAGGCTGATTGCTTGAGAGATTCCACAACACCTAATGGAATGCGTCGCTTGGCTCAGCTTGTTGTTCTTCTTTTTGAGATCTGCAATTTTATCTTTAAGATTGACAGATTATCTTTTTCCTTTATCGGTTGCTTAAGTAAACTTGTACATATATTAAGCAAATTAATGGGAGTAGACTTTTTTGGAAACTTAAAAGAAAATAAATTAACAAAGCAAAAACTTATACAAGTTCCTCCTCGAGGATTAGGGGTAAGCATTCGGGTAATTCGGGTCGAATTTTCACTGTTCGGGCTCAGCTCGAATTACTCGAAATTTTTTTTGCCTTACCCGGCCCGAATCCGAATTTTCAATTACCCGAACTTACCCGACCCGAATTACCCGAATTACCGAAAATTTCGGCCCGAATTACCCTAATTACTCGAATTACCCGAAATTTTATAACGTAATTCGAGTAATTGGGCCGGTCCGAAATTTTTTGGAGTTACCCGACCCCGGTCCGAAAATAATTCGGGTAAAACCCGAATTACCCGAAATTCAAAAATTTCCTACCCGAATTAATTCGGGCCGGCCCGAATTATGCTCACCCCTATCGAGGATCCTACAGGCAGTAAAAAAAGTTATACTACACAGAATGTACAACAATTATAAATAAAATATCGGATTAACCATAACGATCTAAGTTCTTGGCTAATGTTGTCTTGCTTCCCTTTGACTATCATAGTCTCTAATCAAATTGACAATTTCCTCAGCAAGTTCATACTTGTGCTGCTCTTCATTATTGTAGATTTTCCTATTTCTTTCCCATCATATATAATAGATCACTATCTAGAAAGAAGTCTTGATGGTTAATCCATCCCTCTGACATGAGTTCAAGTATTGAATGATAGATTTTAACGTTTAATTCTTATCAAAAGAGAACCTTAGAAGTCAAATCATGTTCAAAATTCTGCTCTACACAAATTTGCTATAACTACACTTAAAGAACAGATGATTTCTACTCCCATTTACTTGTTTACATATGACACATAGTGGATCGTAACTCCCAAACTATCGTTCTTTAGTTCTTAATATGTTCTTTATAACTAACCACAAGAAAATGGCAGTTTTAGGACTCAAAACTTGCTTCCATATTGTTTCTGCCCATGAGACTGACTCCATTGATGCCAATAGTAGATTATGAGCCGATTTGTTATTGAATATCCCACTAGCATGTAAAGTCCATATCAACTTGTCATTCCTTCATACAGTAGGCAACTCAAGTAAGTAGTCCTCCAGCAATTGAAAATGTCTAATATTACAGATTCTATCCTTCTCCTGCATGAACCGTACAACTTTAGCCTCTTTAGGAATCCTACTCCTTAACACTTGTAAGCCATTACGCATCCGAAGAGGACTGAACTCAGTCTAGTTATCAAACCACAATCATATGTCTTCTCCATCCCCTACCCTATACTTCACACAAGGATAAATCTACTCCCTAAGGTTCAATATGCTTTTAAAAATCCATGAATATTCACGGTTCTATTGGAGCTGCCAAAAATTTTAAGATTTAAGATAATAAGTTTGCACCCATTTCACCCTCAAAACTTCCTTATCTACAAATAATCTGCAAACCCTCTTCAGTAGCAAAAAATCATTGCATTTGAGTAATCGAAATGACCCCTAATCCCCCATGCTTCTTTGGAAGAATAATTTCATTCCACTTCACTTTGGCCTCTTTGCTGTTTTCTGTTTTAATATACCATAGGAACAATTTTAGTGACCTCTCCATTTCCTTGATCATTCTCTTTAGGATTACTATATGAGTTGCTCAGTAGACATGTATACTATTCAAAGCAGAAGTTATAAGGGTAACTCTAGCAACTAATGACAAGAACTTGTTCTGCCAAGCAAGGATTATAGATTTTAGTTTTTCTAACAAAGGAACAAAATCTGAATACTTAGACTTACCCAAAGTAATAGGAACCCCTAAATAGTGAAAAGAGTTTCCTGTAATGCAAAACCCACCACATTACTTATCCATTCAAAGATTCCTAACATCAGATGACATATATACGTCACTCTTCTGCTCATTTATCTTCATCCCCTAGTAACAAATTTTTAATTTTAATTTTACTTCCCTATTACCAATTTAAAATTTAATTATAATTTTTAATAAAATTTTTAATTCAAGTTATTGTTTTTAACATGATTTGAATTATAATTAAGTCACATTTTGTAATTATTAGGTTTAAATAATAATTAATTAAAATAAAATAAAAATGTTTCATAATTAAAAATGAAATGCACTTCATAAAAATATAATTAAATT